>RWGZ01001332.1:17756-159941 GCA_009725065.1 Utricularia reniformis | reverse complement strand
AATGGACCGTTGGATCAGTATCCGACGGTGATTGCTTTCCATAAGATACTAAATGCTTTCACCAGCCATCTTCTTTACCTCTCTTCGCTGACTCGCTGTGGCCTCACCCCCTTACACGCTGAAACGGTGTCGTCACTTGTTCACGACTAGAAGAGTGGATTGGCTGAGTGTGGAGGTGAAGAATCAATCTTAAGAGGAGATGAGGGAGTTATGCGCGTGGAAGAGGTCCGTTTGCTTCTTCTGTGGGAATGTAGCTTTCTTGTTGTTAGTGTTTTTGTGTCTTAGTAGCCAAGTTTATTGTTTGGGATCAACAGCTTTAATCGCAATTTCGTATGGCGAGAAGGGTTCTGTTTTTTGTAGATTAAGGTCTGATGGATCGCATTTTGTCGACTGCTTTGGTTCAAATCTTGGAATAGTTCATGCAACGCCGAAGCGTTTTGCTTTTATGGGTTTAACTGGTGGAAGTGGCTTCATTTGTGGGTTATTGATGGGTTCAAATCATCTATTTTGCTGGGGAAGTAATGCATTTATTCCTATGAATGTCCCTCTGAAAATAGGTGTTAAATCAGGGTACTTGGAGATTAGTGCAGGTGACAACCATGTTTGTGGGTTGAGAAAACCCTTTATGGGAACTCTAAGAAACATGTCTTTGATCGATTGTTGGGGTTATAATATGACAAAAACATATAGATTTGATGGCCCAATCAATTCAATCTCATCTGGTTCTCTTTTTAGCTGTGGATTGTTTGCTCAAAATACAAGTATTTTGTGTTGGGGAGATGATGAAACTTCACATAATGTTATTTCTCTTATTCCTAAAGACTTGAAGTTCAAAAAGATTGCAGTTGGTGGTTATCATGTTTGTGGGATTTTACAAGGTGTGTACCCAAAAGTAGCTTGTTGGGGTAAAAGTTTGTATCTCGAAGATACGATTTCATCTTTTAACGATGAATACAATGTAAATTTAGCCCCTAATGATCCAATGCTTTCTGTTTCTGGTGGAAAATTTCATGCTTGTGGGATCAGAAGTTTTGATAGAAATGTAGATTGTTGGGGTTTAAGTGTTGAAAGAAGTACTCTTCCTCCTAGTGGACTCAAGTTTTATGAGATTGCTTCTGGTGATTATTTCACTTGTGGAGTATTAGCTCTTAAATCTCAGATACCTCTTTGTTGGGGTGTTGCATTTCCGTCATCTCTTCCTTTACCGGTTATCCCGGAAATGTGCCAAACAACTCCTTGTGCACAAAATTTTTATGAATTCAACAATGAAAGTGCACCTTGTAGTCATCTAGGATCTCACATTTGCTTGCCTTGCAGCATTGGATGTTCTAATGAAATGTACGAGGTGACAAAATGCAGTTTGTTTTCTGATCGTCAATGCGGATTTAACTGCTCAAGATGTAACTCGAACGAGTGCTATTCCGCTTGTTCGGTTGTACCGTATAACGAAAACAACCACAAGTTTTGGTCACTACAAGCTCCTATTATTGTTGCGGAGGTATCATTTGCATTGTTATTGGTTATCATCGTCTCTTTAACCACGGTTAAATATGTTCGTTACAAGCTGAGAAACTGTAGTTGTGATCTAAGGAAGAAACCATCTATCGAGTCATTTACGAAGAAAA
This sequence comes from Utricularia reniformis, assembly GCA_009725065.1. NCBI lineage: Eukaryota > Viridiplantae > Streptophyta > Magnoliopsida > Lamiales > Lentibulariaceae > Utricularia > Utricularia reniformis. Next base: position 158,316 of record RWGZ01001332.1, on the reverse strand, counting down.
CGGTGGAGCCAAATCCTCAACTAGATGAACTGAAAATCAGAAGAGCTCAAAAGTTTACATATGAGGAGCTTGAAAGAGCCACTGGTGGTTTTAAAGAAGAATCGATAATTGGACACGGTAGCTTTTCATGTGTGTTCAAAGGAGTTTTAAGTGATGAAACAATTGTTGCAGTCAAAAGAGCCATAGTTTCACTTGACGTAAAGAAGAATTCGAACGAGTTTCATACTGAACTCGACTTACTATCCCGTTTAAACCACACCCATTTACTCAATCTTCTCGGTTATTGCGAAGAAGGAGACGAGAGGCTTTTAGTCTACGAGTTCATGGTAAATGGTTCATTGCATCAACACCTACACGGTGACAACAACAAACTTAAGGAGAAGTTGGATTGGGTAAAAAGAGTAACAATTGGTGTACAAGCAGCACGAGGCATTGAATATCTACATGGATATGCTTGTCCTCCAGTGATCCACCGTGACATAAAGTCGTCAAATATACTAATAGACGAGGAGCATAATGCTCGTGTTTCGGACTTTGGACTTTCATTACTTGGACCAGCACATAGTAGTTGCCCTTTGGTTGAACTTCCTGCTGGAACACTTGGTTATCTTGATCCTGAATATTACAGGCTTCATTACCTAACAACAAAATCAGATGTGTATAGCTTTGGAGTTTTACTACTAGAAATTTTGAGTGGTCGAAAAGCTATAGATATGCAATACGAGGAAGGTAACGTAGTCGAATGGGCGGTGCCTCGGATCAAGGCTGGGGATTTGGAAGCAATTCTAGATCCTGTTCTTAATTTGCCAAATGATTTGGAAGCAATTAGAAGGATTGCAAATATAGCAAGTAAATGCGTGAGAATGAGAAGCAAGGAAAGACCATCAATGGACAAAGTGACAACAGCTTTAGAGCGTGCGCTTGCTCTGTTGATGGGTAGTCCGTGCAACAATCAACCGATTTTGCCAACGGAAGTGGTGCTTGGAAGCAACCGGTTACATCAGAAGTCGTCTCGACATCGTTCGACCTCAGAAACGGAGGGAGGAGATGTGGATGATCAAAGGATTGAGTTTAGAGCTCCTTCATGGATTACATTTCCAAGTGTTGCCTCGTCTCAACGGAGAAAGTCGTCTATTTCCGATGAGGAGGGTGATGTTCGGAATTTAGATGGAAATGTTGATACGGGAGGTGTAAGTAGAGTTGAAGAGATAAGACCTTCTCCTCAAGAACACTTGTTCTTGAGACACAACTTCTGATTTGGAACGATGGGAGTATGTACGGATCTAACGTATAAAAAGAAGATATCATATCGTAAAAGATTTAAACTAATCATTTACTATGGTATCCTTTCTCTCTTATAAACAAATGTCATATTTCAACAGTGTATTGTCAACATTCAATTTTAGTTCTTGCACAGAAACCACGGTGGAGAAAAGAACTGCGGTTTCTGTGTGAGAGCTGAATTACTTGAATTTGGAATGAAAACTGTACTTTTTCTAATCAGTAACAATTAACAACATAATCATATGTTAAATTCAACAAATTTGGAATACCAACAGAAGCATAAATAAGTAAATACCCCACCATCCATAAACCTACCAAAATTGTTTGTTCTTGTGGAAACAAACATAAACTACAAATTCATCCCAAATTTACCTTTTGAAGTATCATGTAGCGATCAAAATTCACTGGCTCTTCATATCTGCAGATCTAACATCTTGGTTGATCTGGGAAGTATCAGCGCTACAATACACAACGGGCAAAAGAATAAACACATGTTGTTCAAATATGTTTTTTTCGAAAGGGGCAGCAAGATAATACACCACCACTCTCCGCAGTAAAGAAAGACTAAGTGCTTGTTCTATAAAACTATAACAAAGCTGAGACTCCCATAAATTTCATGCAGAGTATGCACAAAAATGAATAATTGTACAATAATAATGCACAAGTTAAAATTGAAGAACTAAGGCTAATTTGTATTCAAGACACTGACCTTATTGGAGGAGAGTAATCGGACTCCAACTTCTTCCAAGATCTATCAGTATTATCATTATGCTGTCTATCTCTCCCACTCCCACCCCAAAATCCTATTTTTGCAGTTGGCCCATTATTTGTCACTGAATTAACAGCGTCATTAGTTTTTAAATACTCGAGCTTTTCATCAATCTCCTTCCAATCTTGCCCTTTTTCTTTCAAAACTTCCTCTCTAGGACGAGCATTCCCAAATGGATTACTTGCTTTTGCTTTAGTGATATTAGAAGTCTCAACATTTTGCACTTCATCCACAGGCAGAGCTCTAGGCTGCAAGTTCAGTTTTGGCCTAGTTGCAAAACTTGAATCTTCCTTCTTCCTTCCCCAGCTCTCAGAATCAACTCTACTCGGCTCGATACTTCCCCTTCGATCCCGCAAACCGTCGAAAGCACCACCAATTTTACGCTCATCCTCTTCCTTTCTCTTCATCCAGCTACTAGAATTGGCACCACTGTTGCCTGATTGAAAACCAAATCCAGTTTTTCGCTCACTCTTCATCGAATCAGATGGTAAAAGCTTCTTATTAGAAGCCCAATTATCAGCCTCATCAGCTCTCGACTGCGAATCGGAGAAAAACCCTCCTCTTTCTCCTCTTTCCCTCCTATCAAACCCACTACCGGAAGTAAATTTCTTCATTGCCCCCCAATCATCAGTCTCATCAGCCCTAGAAGGCGTGAATTCTCGATTAGGTTCCCTGTTAAAGCTTCGGTGAGACTGGTCGTCCCGAGAGCCGCCACCGTAAGATCTGAATCCACCACCTAACTTATTCCGATCGAGTTCCTCCGCTGATCGCTGACGAGGCCCAGTCGGAAGCATCAAAAGCTCATCGGGCGTCAATCCCTTCGTTTCAACTGCCGCAGGCTTAGACACGCCATAATTAGAGAATTGCTGGAGTGACAACGTCTGCCCCTTCTTCTTCTTAGTTTTCGTCGTGACGGCAGTCGACAGAGATGGAAAATCAGCCGTTTCCTTATCATCGGATTTCACATTAGTCACAGAAGAATCTTCCTTGTTAAGGTTCCTGATACTCTCATCATTCTCCTCTGATTCCAGTGCCCATGCTCCCGGCTTTCCCCACGCGTTCACCGTTGCCGCCATTGATGGTTTTCTTCGTTGGTGCCGATAGGTTTATGTGAAGATTTACGCAAGGGGAAAAGGCCAAAATTTGTATAATTTGATCCAACGCCTGGGATCTATTTAAAGAAACCGACTAGCGCTCAAGTTGACTAATTTTCATCACATATTAAAATCAGTTTGCATATAAGGAAAGTGTTTATATTATTTTTAAATCATAATATATCACTTGAAAGGAAAGTGTATCGATACTAAATTATGAATCTGGACTCTAACGACTTCAAAGTTTACAACTGGTTTCAAGCATAATAATATTCGCATATTTAAATTATCATATATATTTGATAATTACTAATATGGTTTTTATTTTATTTAATAAAATTAAAACTTGCAGCATTGTTAAGCAATAGTCGAAAAATCAATTTTTAAACAAATGCATTTATGTGGAAAAGGATTTTTTTTATTCTTTAAGATTTCTCTCTAGAAAAAATATACATATTCGATATGATATCACGAGTTTTAGATATAATGTGTAAATATTTTGGGAGTGACATAAAAATTTGTGTATTAGCATTATGATAACTATATTTGATAATTATAGATATTATAAAAGATAACATAAATATCCCTGTATTGTTCCAAATATCAAGGTAATTTTCTAAAACCAAATTGATATAAGGGGTGTTTATTTCAAAATTATTTAATTTAATCTCACAAAAATAAATATTAATCAAAGTAGTTTAATTTAATTGAATGGTTTTTCTGATATCATACTTAGAATTATTTAATCACAAAATAAATTATTTTAAACTTACATATAATAAAATTATTTCGATTCCTGATGTTTTTAAGAAAAAAATAGTATTCATTTTTCATTTTAGGAAAATACAAGGCTCCACACATGAGCCACAATTAGGGATGTAAACTAACCGAAGAATTGATTCGCAAACCTCTCAAGTAGAGACAATCAATGTTGGAGTTGAGCTTGATTTTTTCGAATCGAATATCGATTGGTTAGAAGAATAGGAAAATAACACAATTATGGAATACGAAGTAATTGACACAAGAAGTATAATGTGGAAAAACTAATGTGGGTTAAACCACATGACCAACATAATGATTAAATTCAATATTAGATGAAAAATACAACACATACATGAGTTCTCTATGTTCGTTGGCGACAAGAGATCGATAAGTATTCGATATAAAACATTGAACCTCACTTCTCTTTATATAATGAAAATGTTGGGGGAGTAATTAAAGAACAAACAAATATATCATTTTAGTCTCTTGAATTTGCTCCAAAACAATTTTAGTTGAGAAAATGACGTATTTGGTCCCCAAAATTTAGATGATTTGTCAATTTTAGTCCCCAAAATTTTGAACGGCAAATTTAGTCAATAAGGTTTGGATAATTTAGTAAATTTGATCCAATTTTTTTTAATTTGACAAATTAAGTCATCAAAGTTTAACATTTTGGCAAAATCAGTTCCTAAATTTTTATGTTGACAATACCAGTCACCAAAGTTTACACACACAAATAAATCTAGTCCCCAAAGTTTCAGAAATTTGACAAAATTAGTCTCTAACACCGTTACTTTATCGTTAGGGTCCGACCATAACATTTTTTTTGTTTTTTATAACAAAAATTTAAAAATAGTTTTTGGGTGAGCGACAAATTTGGTCCCCAAAGTTTAGTGCTTTGGTAAATTTGGTCCCCACATTTTGTGTATTTTTGCAAAACCAGTCCCGGAAGTTTTAAAATGGCAAAACCAGTCTCCAAATTATTTTTTTTTTGGCAAAACCAGTCCCCAAAGTTTTGTGTGTATGGCATAATTGGTCCTCAAAGTTTCAGTGTGCATATTTGGCATCAAAGTTTGAGGATTATGACAAATTTAGTCCCTAACCCCATTAAGATCCCCAAAGTTTGCAAAACGTGGCAAATTTAGACCACAAACTTTGAAATGACAAATTTAGTCCCCATATTTTACGTAATTCGGCATATTTAGTCCCCAATAATAGAAAATGATGTTTTTGAAGGCCGATATGATGTATATGATTGTAATGATACCGAGATTGATGAAATTATCTATGGATACATACGAAAATTGATTTTTCATTTTACCGAATGACAAGAATTGTGTATTGATTTGTGAAGACGAACAATACGAAATTGATGCTGGCTATACCGAATTTCTAGAATTGTGTATTGATGATTTGATTTGTGTTTTTTATATTAATTTTCATCTTAATGTTTTATGACATACACGACGTCAATTATAAACCTGAATATTCGAACATCTAATGCAAAGTTATAGTTTGAATAATGTCTCATTTACATAGGATGTGGAGGAAGAGAAAATTAAAAATAACATTAATTCTTCCAAAGTTATATCAATATCATTAATTTCCATCTTAATTTGCATGATATACATGACGCGCAATAGTAAATGATGCCAATAATAATTTTTGTACATGAATTTCTATCTTAATATTTTATGAGATACATGACTTCAATAATAAATCAACATTCGTACAATAATACAAAGATATAATTTTTAAAATATTTAAATTAAATATATTTTAAAAATATATAATAAACTGCATCATTTCTATAGATTGTAGAGATAGTGGAAAAAGAAGATAACACTAATACTTCAAAGTTTAAATGATTTTTTGTATCCAAAACAAAGTAAGTTTCAAATATTCGAAGTTGAAAGTATTTCAAAGTTTTCTTCTGGTTGAATACTTTCTTTTTGTGCCGGTATCACTTGGTTTGGGGATGTACGTCGTGGCGAAATCTGTGATCTCCGAAAGCTTAAACCATGTAGGAGTCATCTGCAAAAATTAAAAAAAATTTGCACCCAATATTCAATCGCTGATAGTGTAAATGAAGTGATCAAACACAGGGATTAGCAAACGCTTACAAAGAAAGGGTATCCGTTCGGCTCATACACATTGTGTGCTTGTTGTAGAAACCGGAATGCGTAATACAAAACGTATATACCGCATTTTGAGGCTCCAACTTGCCTTGGGATATCTGGCCATTCTATGGGAATTCGTTCAATAGCGGCGTCGATATCGATCCCATTTTGAATCTCGTATGCATCTTTTACAAACCTATTTAACAGCATTAGGGATGCTACGTAAATATTTAAAGGGCTAAATTATAATACATGTACACCTCTGGGTCGATATACGTTTTAGGCATTGTTCCCAAGGAATCCAACATGATCATATTACGTTTCGATGGGTCTCCGAAGTCACAGAACACCAATAATGACCAATGTCCACTATAAAATGCACTCAAATAATTACAACAAATACATTTCAAAATAATCAACAAAGTTTACCCGGTGACAATAGGCATCAGCACATATTGCGTAGACAACAACACATTCCAATTAAGAAAACTAGCCCAATGCAACGGTTCCGTTCCTCGAAGATATGCATCGAATACAATCGAATCAACAAAGGAAAAAAAGTTATTTTGTCCGTGACGCGCAATTTTTTGAACCATACGCCTAACGAATGCAACCCAACAACAACCTCAAATCATGTTCCCACAATAGGAAAATCAAATGAAGAGGACTTCGACAGGTTAAGAACAAAACCCTAGAGTTCGGCCGCTTGGGAATGAAGTCGCGGAATTAGGAATTTAGTCAGAAAGTATGAAGTTCGAATAACTTAACAAAAAAGTTAACGGAGTTAGGGTTATTTGGGGACTGATTTTGCCCAAATTTTAAAACTTTGGGGACCATACTTGTTAGTATGTGTAAACTTTGGGGAACGGTATTGCCAATTTTAAAGTTTGGGGGGTGGTATTGCCTTAATATTAAAACTTTGGGGACTTAATTTGCCGAATTGTTAAACTTTGGGGACTGAATTTGTCAAAATAATCAAACTTTGAGGATTAATTTTGCAATTTCAAATATTGGGGACCAAATTTACCAAAATGTTGAAACATTGGGGACCCAAAAGACTATTTTCTCAAATCCTACACTATGTCAAGCGCATGATTCACATGGTCATCCATCAATCCCTACCCGCTTGACCCCTTTTAATATGTTGATGTAGATTGGGCTACCTACCTCATTATTCCCTACTATGTAACACTTTGGTGCATTTTAATTTGAGACCATAATAAGTGAAACGTCGTTTTTAGATGAGTACCGATGCATAATATCATTCTCTCGTATACGCAACAGCTGAACTTACATAGCTCGCATATCTCATGAAGGACCTTTGTATTTCAATTCCACGAATTCCAAAAGTGTAATCAATTTAGACTGTAACTCTAAGAGTAAGCACAATAAACTTTACTATCATTTTATATGGAAACGAGTTGCATCTGGCTACCAAATGACTCATCATGTCCACACATCTCATCAAATCAATGACATGTTAACAAAACCTATTGGTCGACCTCAACTCTTTGCATATCTCAACAAACTTGGCTTATGCCCTCGGCTTCGTTAGAGGGCAGCTGATAAAATATCAAAAATATAGTGAGACATAAGGATGGATTAGAGGGATAATGTTTGAATGACATATATAAGAAATATATAAGAGAAAATCAATCAATGTCCGATGATGTGTCTATATTGAAATAAATGAGTCACTTCAATATCTACAAATATAATTGGCAATACACAAATTTAATTCTCATAATTTTGATAATTTTGGTCTCTAAAGTTTTTTTATTGTAACAATTATGCTCTCCCAAGTATCAAGATGACAACATCAAAGTTTTTTAATTCTCACAGTATTTTATAAGTTTTAACAATATCAACCCCAAAGTTTTGTTGTACTACATATTTGATTTCTAAAATTTTAAATATTGACAATTGTGATTCTCGATCAAAATAAAATTTTGGAGATTGATTTTGTCAATTTGTAAATCTGATTCACCAAGTATTATAAACTTGAATGATAAGATTTTTCAAACCTTAAAGTTTAAGGACTAAATACGTGATTACAAATGATATGATCAAATTTGTCAAAATTATTAAAATTTGGAACCGAATACGTCATTTTCTCAATATAATCAAGGTTAGATTTTCATGGAAATGGAATGATCCAATCAATATCCATCAATTAATCTACAAAGTACATTTAATCTATACAATTTAAGTTACAAGAATTACTCGTTTAAAAGGAGTTGTAACTGACCATTTTTAGTGTGTGAAATCAAAGAAACAAAAATACTTTCTTTTTCATTTTGCAAGTTATATAAAATTGGTTCAACCATCTTCAGTACTTCTGGTTTCCATTACAACTCCAACAACAAAATATATTTTTTGTTAGTTTTTACTTAATTGCATATGTAAACACACATTTTTAAAATTATGATGATGCAGTAAAATCTGGTTCCCTAGCTTAGAAAAATGAGTTTGTTTGGAACTCAAATTAAAGCAACGGTGAGTTGCGTTGCGATGTCAAAATCGTGATTTTTGTGTACATATAATACAAGTTTAATTGTAATATGATAATCGTTAAAAATCACAATTTCATTTTCGTGATTTTGGAAAATATGATTATATTTATTATTTTTTGTATAAATAATATATTAATATTTTTACATAAATCACGATCATAATATTATAATTTTATCAAACATATTTACAAATTTTAAATCTTACCATATCTCACTATACTTTAATTTTAACCAAACAAACACAATATGTTTATCTCATTATTAAAGTTTCCTCAACCGTGAATTCATTGCAATTTTCCAAAGGGTTTCCTTTTCTCCTAGACTAGTCTCTTAATCTTGACTCCAGGGTTGTCTTTTTTCCATAGCCATGAATCCACCGGAGATTTGGGTAGCGGCGGAAGTAGTATAGCTCTTCGGAAAAGCCCAAAGGGCCATCCATCACAGTGAAGCATCATCTCAAGAATATCACATCTTTGCAGATGGGAATCCTGAAAAGAATCAACTCCATTTAAGCTCGAGCACCGCGAAAATCTCTGTGACTTAACGGAGAGTAACACGTCAAAACTGGTAGTGCTTGAGCATCTAGAGAGACGGCTGGGGACGGAGAAGAACTCATCTCCATCTTCGTCGACATGACTTGTTTTGGAAGGCGGAGATGGAATAGTTAAATTAAACGTGTCTAGTTGCATGGCGGTAACGGCGGCCTTTCGCCGGGACTTGGACTCTATGTATTTGTTGATGATGGCTGAAACAAGCACCTGCGCCACTTGCGGAAGTTTTTCTTATATTAATTTAAAATAAAATATATATTGAATAAAAAATTACAGTTTAATTTTTATGATTGTAAACCAAGATGAAATTGACATTATTTACTCTTTAATTTTTATGATTGTAAAACGAAGACGCAATTGATAGAATATAATTGAGGTTGTTTTGGTACTCCGATTGATGTATGGTATAATGAACTACTTTGAAGTCATTATTATTTTTTTACCACAAAATAAACAAAAGTTTTACTAAGATGGGTTCATCATTAAAAATCGATTTAGTCAAAAAAAAGTTACTACGTTAAAATAGTTATTTTATTCATAAAATTGTATAGAAAATTTAAAATTTAATGTAGAAAATACAAAATCATGAGGAATATGGAAGATATTTATTGAGTTTATGAGAAATGAGAAAATTGTGAAAATAACCCCTAATGTTTAAAATAGTGTAAAAGCGATGCCCTCAAAGTTTGTAAATTGCATGAGAAGCCCATGAAGTTTCAAAACCGTTCGAAAATGATCCTCGAGTTAATAGTAACGGTTTTCGTCTTTTTCCGTATAAGTGATTTTGATAATTTATGCGTTATTTTTAAAATTTTCAAAGTTTGGAGACATAATCATAGCATCTTTTCAAGTTTAATGAGTTAAATAAAAACTTTCGGACGTTTAAAATATGAACGAGCATAAGGGTCAAATATAAACGGTTTCGGAAGTTTAGGGGCTAAACACGCAATTTTCAAACTTAAAGGGCAAGATGTTCACAACATTTAAAAGTTTGGGGGTCAACCGTGCACATTATATCAACTTCGGAGGTTTTGTATGCAATTTACAAACTTTAGGNGATCAATAGAGTCATGCATTCTCCTTCTCGTTGGGATAGATCGGTTCAGATCGCACAAACTATGTTTCGGGCCATCTACATTCCTCAAACATGTGACAACAACCTCTGCCAATCATGTCAGAGACATGATTGATAAAGCCGTACGAGCCTCTTTTTGGTCTGGAGACAGCCGGCTAGCAGCGCCGAAAGGCCTAGCGCCGTGCAGCCGTATAAAGCCATGCCCAGCGGCTGTCCCGCCCGGCACGAGCCAACTTAGCCGCATGAGACAAGTACAAAACGACACCCTACTGCTCACACAGCAGGAAAGACGTATAAAAGGGACACTTGGGAAACATAGAATGTCTTCTCTTTTCTCTTCTCTTTTTCCGGTTTTCTCTTGGGTTTTCCATAAGCTCTCCCTCCTCTTGTTATCTCAAAGACAAACATGTCATTTGTAATAAACAACTTGATTATTGAATCGACTAAGAGCAATTAAAACTTGATAATTTATCAAGTTCTTTAAGTAATTAAAACTTGATAATTTATCAAGTTTTAATTCTGGGCTCTATAGTAGTCTGGGCTAGAAATGCTCTTAGTCGATCCAATAATCAAGCTGTTCATTACAAATGCTATGTTTGTCTTTGAGATAACAAGACGAGGGAGAGCTTATGGAAAACCCAAGAGAAAACCGGAAAAAGAGAAGAGAAAAGAGAAGCCCTTCTTTGTTTCCCAAGTGCCCCTTTTATAAGTCTTTCCTGATGTGTGAGCAGTAGGGTGTCGTTTTGTGCTTGTCTCATGCGGCTAGGTCGGCTCGTGTCAGGCGGGATAGCCGCCGGGCATGGCTTTATACGGCTGCGCGGCGCTAGGCCTTTCGGCACTGCTAGCCTACTGTCTCCAGACCAAAAGAAGGCTCGTACGACTTTATCAAGCACGCCTCTGACATGATTGTCAGAGGTTGTTGTCACATGTTTGAGGAATGTAGATGACCTGAAGCATAGTCTGTACGATCTGGACCGATCGGTCCCAACCAGGAGGAGAATGCATGACTCTATCGATCGGTCTCGATCGATAAGAACGGGCCTTTGGGCCCGCCTGTTCTCGTCAGGCCGTCCATTCACACGAGCTGGATCTGGGCCTTCAAGTTCAACTTATGTCACTTGGGTTGGTCTGACAAAGCTTGGGCCTAACCAGGTTCGAGGTATTGGGTTCCGAAGACCTCATAATAGACCATGGAGAATATGCTTTGATCATGTGTATTGGACTTTGAAGGGAGTTGGAAGTATTTTTACCATTGGTAAAATTTTGTGATAATAACATTTATCATAGCAGCATCGGCATGATACCATATGAGACCTTATACGGTCGGAGATGCATGACTCCATTGTGCTGGAACGAGATTGGGGAAAAGCGGACCATGGGTTCCGAATTAGTGGAAGTAACCCTAGAGAAAGTAGTGGTGGTATGGAAAACATGACAGCCACACATGATCGGTACAAGAGTTGTGCTGACACTAGGAGGAGTATGTCGGAACTCAGAGTTTGGGACCTACGTTTTTAAACCGCGGTTGAATCGATTCAAGCGTGAACCATATATTTCACGGTTCGGTTCAACCTGAATTGCTTTAGTTTTGTATTTTTTATTATTTTGAACTGATATGATAATTTAATATTATTTTATTATGTTTTTTTCAATATCTTTTGTTTATTTCAATTTGTATTATTTATGGATATTCTAATATATAAAATAATTTCAATTATTTCTTACAATTTTTTTATGAATTTGTTTCATTTTTCATATATTGATGAATTTATATTTTATATTTATTTTGAGTAACACAATAATTTATTGATCTTATGAATATTATGATAGAATTATATATTTTGAAAGTTTTTACGATTCAAACCGGTTGCAACCACAGTTTGAACCGGTTCTTAGTGGATCAGACATTTTCCGGTTCGATAAAATTGACCGGTTTAAAAACATAGTTTGGGACTATGCCTACCTAATTGTATCCCTGATGAAGCGAGTATTGAGGGACGGTTTGGTATGTTGAGCCCAAGGTATGTCGGACCGTTCATAATAATAGAGAAGATTGGGAATTTGGAATACAAATTGGACCTTCCGGAAGAAGTGAGAAGATACATGATGTGTTTCATGTATCGAAGTTAAGAAAAAACCTAACATAGTATGACCTAATAGTTTCATTTCTTTCACAATAAGAATTAAACGTTGTTGTAGGTCAAACATCGATTCATCACATAGCATTGTAAACATTTCAAACTCATGTTTCAACATATTCAATTTAGTCTTTTCAATTCTAGATGTTCATTCATATAATATTTCCAGTTTAAACCATGATTCATATGCAATAGAATATCTAGAGATTTTATTAAATTTAGATACACTTAAGGCAAAAAATAAAACATTCGAACATCTAGCATTTAGTTCAATAACAATATCTTTTTCATCAGATAATGGTTCTAATTCCAGGAATTAACCCATCACCAAGAACAACAATATGCACAGGGATGATGGTCCTAAGCCACGAAACCACGTGAAAATACACTTATGACATTGAAACTCTTGACATTTTAACATATCCACACGAGTAAAAAGTAAAACCAAGCGAAACATATATTAGGAATGGGACTTGTGACATTTTGACAGATTCACACGAAACCAGTGCTATAAGATGAGAATCAATCTAATAATCGTGAATCATGCAAGGAACGAAGAGAATGTTAAAGCAATGAAAATAGGTAAACGGAATGAGTAAAACCTAATAACAATAGATTCAAGTATAGGTAGGATTAAGTAATTGTATGGGAGAATCCCCATGGTAGTAAAGTAGAATGGATCATTTAAGATTCATAGTTAGGTGTAAATACCAACATCATGTCAAGTACATGATGAGCCAACTATAGGACATCCTGTCAAGTTTAGTTTGTATAATCAATTTCTAAAGTTTTCAATTTTGACAATTGTGATCATTTGTCAAAATTAAATTGGTGGATTGATTTTATCACTTTAAGAATATGATTTGTTAAATATTGTAAATTTTAAGAATCAAATTTACATAAAACTTAATATGTCATTACAAATAATGAGAATTAAATTTAAAAATTTAGAGTTTAAATTCATCATTTTCTCAAAAAGAATATTATATAATAATTTAAATAGCATAATGTTAAAATATATAAAAGGGCAAGGGAATCAATTCTCATCGGTGGCCGGTGGGTCCGGTAAATGTACTATAGCCGACGAAGAATTGGGATAAATTAAATAGAAATATAAGTTGAATAATTGAATATATATTGTATTTAACTAATAACTATGAATCTAATAAAATGAAATTCTATAAATATGGGATTTATAAATAAAGATTAATATTTGTATGTGTCACAATTACAAATGGGTGAAATTAGCTGTGAGGTGACATAAAACTTGTGAAAGTGAAGAGGGCGGAATGAAGATGAAATTGGAGTGAAATGAACATACATCCGAAATGAACGTCAAAAAAGTCCTATCCAGTTCATACAAAATCAACGCGTCTTGTAGAATAAAGGCAAATCGCACCGCTAAATCCGCGTACATGTTTTGCCATCGCTCTCTCTGTGTTTCTGCAGGGAACATAGGAATACCCACAGGATAAGTAGCCACTCTTTCGCGACTGCGGCCGGTGGATTATTGCTGATTTCTGTAGTTGCTCTTCGGTAATGTGCCTTTTTTAATCCTATTTTCGCTACCGAAATTCCTTATTCTTTCCTTTTTCGAGTTTTGAATTCCGCGTTTGAAAATATCAGTCATCTTAACTTGGATTGTGTTTGCTCGTGTTTAAGATTTTGTTGAATTTATGGATTGGATATATGTTCCTGATTCATTGTTAAACGTTGAGATATTGAGGCTATTTTGTTAATTTATTTGTGACTGATGGGATTCACGGGCAGGGTTTTCTGTTATAGGTTAAGCGTCGAATTGAATCGAGAGAATGGCAGGTTCAGGGCAGAGAGTTCGGTCTTCTTTTGGAACATCTTCTTCTTCCGTCTTTGCACAGAACCAGGAGTTATTTCCGGCTGATCCATCCAATGTACCTCAGCTACAAATACCGCAGTTACGCGGCCAGATTCGACAAAACCTTCCTAATTTATGGTTTGAAGATGGTGGTAAAAGGGCTGGGTTCCCTCCGTCACATCCACAAATGCCTCCACTTTCACCCTACACGTCGATTCCAGCCAACCGATCTGTTGATCAGCAAGTTGGGTTGCAGAATTTCAGTACCAGTCCAGGGCCATCACAGACGAGGTTTCTGTCCCAGCCTGGGTTTTTTGCAGTTGATGCATTGCCTCCTCTCATCCCTTCCCACTATCGAGACTCTTCTGATATCTCTATGGATGAAACGGATGTTTCTGCACATTCCAGTTTGCCACCCTCACCTTTCACTAGATGTACTTCATCTAGAGCTGGAGAAAGCCTTCCTCCTCGTAAGGCTCACAGGAGATCAAGCAGCGATATTCCTTTTGGGCTTTCAACTGCTATTATGCCTGTGAGAAGTCCTAGCGGATTGTATTCTCAAATGTTTGGAACAGAGAGTTCAGAGTCACAATCTGTTCGATTTTCAAAAGTAGAATCCATGTTGGAGAAGGGTGGGGATAGCAGTGCTGATGCCATGGGGGAAAGAAAATCTGAAGGAGGGGTTGTAGATGATTTGTTTTCTGCCTACATGAATTTGGACAATATTGATGCCTTCAACTCTTCGGGCACCGATGATAAGTTGGGATTTGACAATCGGGAAGATTTGGATAGTAGAGCCAGTGGTACAAAGACAAACGACAGCAGTGATAACGAAGCAACAAGTGGTAGTGTCAATGAAAGTAGGAGCAGCAAGCAGGGACATGGTCTGGCTACATATTCTGGGAAGAGGGAGGGAAATAAAAGGAACGCTAGTGGAGAGGCTGCTTCCTTAACAACTCGACATCATAGAAGTATCTCCATGGATAGTTTTATGGGAAAACTGAATTTTGGTGATGAATCCCCCAAAATGCCTCCTTCTCCAGGGATGCATCCTTTAAAAGTCTCCCTTGCTGACTCACTTGATTCCGATGAAAATCCTTTTAGCTTGGATTATGGCAATGGAGAGTTTACTGGCAGTGAACTTAAAAAGATTATGGCTAATGATAAACTTGCAGAGATAGCATGCAGTGATCCAAAGCGGGCAAAAAGGTGCTGTATCCTTCCAGTCCAGCCTTGCTTGGTTTCTTATGCTTGTGATTTTTACAAAATGCTTTTAACTGGGCTGATTTGCATTCCCTTGTACATTTTTGTTTAGGATATTAGCAAACCGTCAATCTGCTGCAAGATCAAAAGAGAGAAAGATGAGGTATATTACTGAATTGGAACATAAGGTCCAGACTCTGCAGACAGAAGCCACCACACTCTCTGCACAACTTACTCTTCTTCAGGTGAGATTCTCGCATTTTATCTCTCTAGATAAGATAATTTTCGTGCATTGTAAAATAAAAAAAGTTTAGATGTATTTATAACGGGACTCGGTCCATGAATGATTTTTCAATCAACTTGTGGTCACTTCCTGTTTATACTCCATATTTGTACTTAAACTATGCACGCAATTTCATTCAACAATAAGACAGAGCTTTAGTTTTCCCTTGTTATTTTCACCACTAACGTTTGTTTTATATTTGAATATAGCGTGACTCTTCTGGCCTCACTACCCAAAACAATGAACTCAAGTTCCGGTTACAAGCCATGGAGCAACAGGCGCAGCTTCGTGATGGTACAATGATCGCATTCTTTTGTGAAATAGTATAATGTATCAAACCAGTCTGGTTTCCTTCCCACAGAGCATTCTATCTGCTTTTGCTTATTCTTTTGTTGAAAGACAGATTTTATTTATATTATGAACATGATGTCTCAGCGTTGAACGAAGCATTGACAGCGGAGGTGCAACGCTTGAAAATCTCAACAACTGATTCAAATGGAGACACCTCAAAGTTTCAGCAACTTTCAATCAGCACTCACATGTTTCAACAGCAACAATTCAACAACACAAAGCCAGCTTAAAATTTTGCAAAGAATCAGCTGAGAATAAATGGTTATTTATGCAATCTTCAGGTTTGTCTACAATTATAATTTGGTTTCATCACTATTTAATATTGAATACATTAGTTACAATCAGGTGCAAATCATATAACTTGCGTTGTGCTTGTGTTATCTTTTAGTGAAATTATGTTATATTGAAGGATTCAACAAGTATTAGGCCTGTTTGAATAATAGAATCATGTGAAAACACTTTCATTCCCTTACTGCTTCTGTTTTGAGTAGAAAAATAGGTCGATTGATCTTCATACACAAGTAGACTAAAATACTCTTCTTTTTTGGCATATTATACAATTCATTAAGAAAAGATAACATTAATAATTTTCACTTAAAAAAATAAACTTGGCTTTGTTTGTTAAATCTACTACCACTATGACATAGTGGTCCAGAAGTTCAACTATAACCAGCAGATGACATTGAGAAAGTTTAAAAATATTATATTGGTTATGAATATATAGATGCATACTCCTCCAAAACCATATAAATCATGCATCCCAAACCGTGTTTATAAGAAGAAACATAAGATTTATCTCCTAGGTTTGATTCTTCAATAAATTGTAAAATATTTATCTAAAATTCTATATATACGAAAGCAAAACATACATATATTAACTAATATTCCAAAGTTTAGATGATTGCAATACAAAATATTTTATCACTACTTTTACAATACAAAAACTAACCCATTATACTAAAACGATATGTGGAAAATCTACCAAAGTAGATAGTTTATTTCATTCATAAACAATTGATATTCTACCCTTTAATGCTCTCCTGTTGTACATGGAGAGGGTTAGTGGTCATGAGTATGAAATAAGTAAAAATACGATCCAAATGAAACATACATATGTAAACAATGATAGCATCACATAATAAAACAAAAACACATTTGACAACACTTTTTTTTTTCATGTAGGGTCTAATAATTCCTCTAAAACCAAGGTTTTAATATCACCATAATTTCAAAGACTATAATCGTATTATATCTCACCTCAGAGATAGACAAAAAGCGCAACCAGCTCTAGCCTACTCTTTAGTCATAACCATTGTAAAACAATGTTGTCAGTGATGTTCGTCTACAATCACTCGAGTTTTCACATAAACAAGCCATAATTCACAAAAATATAATTTGCAAAAGGAAGTGTAGTTTGATACTTTGTCACACCATATTTATTTTAAAAGCCCAATTAACCTCTTAAAATCATTTCAAAATTCACAGTATAAACCAACACATGTGGCTACCATATGCAAAAATCACATTAATTAGAGCTCCTAAACTTTCCAAAAAAATCATTGAATACACTATATGTGATATTGTCGTAAGATTTAAAACAATTTTGTGGCACTTTGGAAAATTTAGCATACTCATAATCTACAACCTTTCATGCGGCAACAATATTTTTACCGAAATATAGACTCACAAATGAGTAAAATCATGAAAAATTTTGCAAAAAATACATTACTAAATGACACCAAAAAGTTCACATATTTCACGTAATCACATAGATGTTAAAATAATTGTTTGTAGCTTATCGCAAACTCAATCATGTAACTTATCTCTAACTTTCTTCTAATTTCTAAATTTTCAAGTATTATTCTACATCTTAGAAGTCATTTTTTGATGATAAATACAATACCATTAACATTTACTTCAAAGCAACCTAAAACGAACACAATCTCACCAAAACAAACTTTTGTTATTCCTTGATGTATTTTTTCTTCTCTACCTTCTAACTTTCGAAAATTTCATGTCAAGGAGTTTATTTCCCTTTTAATATGTTCAAAATTATCTACATCACAACCTAACACACTTGATATACCTTAGGAAAGTTAAAAAACTATTCAATCATCATTTTCTTCTTATATTTTTGGGCTAAAGGTAAATTTGGTCTCTAAAATTTCAGGTTTTGGCAAATTTGGTCCCCAAACTTTATACATTTTGGCAAACCCAGTACTCGAAGTTTTAAAATGGCAAAATCAATCTACAATTTTTTTTTTGGCAAACTAGTTCCCTAAGTTTTGTGTGTATGACATACTTGATCCTCAAAGTAATATTACGCAGATTTGGTCCTCAAAGTTTCGGGATTGTGACAAATTTAGTCTCTAACGTTGTTAAGCGTCCCCAAAGTTTGCAAAACGTGGCAAATTTAGTCCCTAAATTTTTGAATGACTAATTTGGTCCCCAAAATTTACATAATTCGTCAGATTTGGTGTCCAACGATAGAAAATGGTGTTTTTAAAGACCGATATGGATATATATGATTTTCACTATACCAAAATTAATGAAAGTAGTATACGGGTAAAATTGATGTTCGCTATACCTAATGTCAAAAATTTTGTATTAATGTTTTGAAATGTGTTTGTTATAATTTCCATCTTTATTTTTTATGACATAGATTAGACCAATAATCTTATTAATAAAAAAAAGGGTTGTGTTGGATTTGACACTAGGAGCAGATTAGGGGTGGGAACGGGTCGGACCCAACGGGTTGAAAATTTTTGTTAACCCGACGGGTTGAAATTAAGGCCCAACCTGTCAACGGGTTGAAAAACCTAAACCCTAAAATTAAAAAATATTCAATTTTAACCTTACAATTTTAAAAATAAATTCAAAATTGGTCTACTTCAACCCATCAACCCGTACGGGTCGACCTGTACGGGTTGACGGGTTGAAAATCACGGCCCAACCCATACAATGATATTTAGCAGGTCAATCCACGGGTTGACTTGTTTGTACGGGTTGGGCCGACCCAACGGGTTGGGCTGGCCCATGCCCACCCCTAGAGCAAATGAAGGCGCCTGACTATAATTATAACCATAACCAGAGTCATTTGGGCCATCATGAGTCTGTGGCTGGTGATTGTAAAAATCATAACCACCTTTAGCTGAATGTTGATTATTAGGGGCTGATTGATCCCAACCCGTGGAATAACCACCAGAATTGCCTATTGTTGTGGTACTTTTTTATGGATACCAAGAGTCATCGGATTCTGAAAATCGGTATTATTTGTTGTTTGTGGAGAAAACTTGAAATACAAAAACGGAAAGAACACATGCGATTTTAGCGTGGAAAAATCCCTTAAGAAATGGGGAAAAACCACGTTGCCGAGAGGAGAATCTCCACGGCAAATTCATTAATAAATGAAGTTAAAATGTACAAGAGGAATAACATTGAAATGAATTTACAACAGATTAGGGTTCACAGAAATTGGCCTCCAAAGGGTCCTCCTCAGCTTATCTTTTACCTCTGTATTTATAGGGGGAAACACGTGCAATCCAAGCCCTGTAACCATCTCTGACAAAGTTGTTGGAGGTTGTTTTCACATGTTGGAAAACGTGGTTGATCCCGAAGTGTTGAACGCATGTTGATGAGTCGACATCCAGTCTGCTGGGACCTAAGCAGTCTACCGGGACCGATTGGTTTGCTGGGACCTAAGCAGTCTGTTGGATCGATCGGTCTGCTGGGACCTAAGCAGTCTGCCTAGATCGATCCTGTCTTCTGGGACCTAAGCTGTCTGCTTAGACCTAAACTGTCCGTCGGAACCGAAGCTGCCTGCTTGCCCCTAAGGTGTCCTTCTGAACCGAAGCAGTCTGTCGGGCCCTAAGCTGTTTGCCGGGCCCAATCATATATTTGGTAATTTCAGCTGTCGAATTCTCGCTTAAGCCTGATCACATTCATCTTGGTTTAGAACTCATCATTGGTCCCGGTTTAATGATTCTCAACAAAAACACATTCTTGGTAGGTTTAAGGGTTCTCAACACCTATATAGTATTGTCTATATGAAATTTGTTATTTCATACAAACTTTGGGATCAAATTCATCATTTTCTCTATATTTTTACTCAATTTGTCTATACAGTATTGTCTTTCATCTATACTATATAAATGTTTCTATTTATCTCTAATAAAATATTTCAAAGTTTATAAATGTATTACATATATTTCAAGAAAACAAATAAATTCTATCAACTTAGCATTGTTATTATAATTTAATTAAATATATTTTCTCAACACTTAGTTTTGTAACTCTTAGAATCTTACACAAAATATCTTATTCATTTTATATATTAAAGTAGATACACTAAATTTTACATATATTTAATAATTGAGACAAATTTATTATATTGGTTGAATGATTGATTAAATTAATATATTTTCAAATATATGAATATTTCACAATTACAATTATCCCTAAATTTTGTCTAAAAATTGGTTTGTGTAAAAATACATACAACAAACTTGAAGAATCCTTTTGATTAGTAGTATATTCATTTCAATGTAATTAATTAATTATGATAATTTATTATTTATAATATCACAATTATTGAATCGTATTTGATATCGCCCTGAGAAATTAATTATTCGAAGACACATATATTTCTATATAGTCATTCCCGAGTCGAGAAATTAAGCATATCGAGATATTTTGATGATTGACATTGCTTATAGCTTTTCGTGGTATTTGGATCGTGTTACTTATTTAGTGGATCATTGTACTTAATTTAGAGATTAATGAGTCATTAATTTAGAGATTAATGGACCATTATTTATTGGACTTCATTATTGATGGACATAGAGAGTTATAATTGGCATGGACTAATCATCTATATAAACATGGTTAAAGAATTAAATGGGAGAGTTTTATTGTTGACCTAATAGATTGTTTTATCGATGACCTAAGGAGGAGGCTGATATCCACTTATTTTCCAGCCGAAAAACCTACTGCCATGACCACCGAAAGATGACATTTTTCCTTTTAGTTTCTACATCTTATTATATGGTTGTAAGTATGCAAACTTAATGTTTATAGTGGATTCAAAGGCTACGGTCGGGGTGATTTTTTATCATTTTTTTACAAAAATGTTTTCCACCTACAAAATCGTATTTTTTTACTTCTTGCCTTCTTATTACTTTTTCATAAGACCCCTACTCATGAAAGGGAGTCTAAATTTTGTTATTGCTGATTTTTAGCAGTAATAACATTGGCGCCGTCAATGGGGACCGTTTTTAATCCCATTGAGTTTTTACTCGGAGTTTTGGATGGAAAACGCGAATATATTTTTCGATTCAGCGAAGCTTTGGTATTCAGTATGTTTCTAAATATTGAATCGTTGGATCGGTCTGTAATTTTTGTATACTGCTAAAAACATATTATTCTCCATTCTGAACGGTAAAGATCGATTTTATTTTTGTTTGGATGTCGAAATTAACGTTGGTTTAGAAGTGATTGAATTTGATTTTTCAAGTATACGGAATTTGGTTTTTCGATTCGATTCTCATAGTTGTACCGTCATATCGTTGTGAAAATTTTTAGTATGGTTTAATACATATATTTAGGTCTTCTGACTGGTGAAGATCAATTTTAATGGTAATTTCCGATTTTGGTTTACTATCCGAATATATGGTTGGTATATTTCTAATCCTCTTGTAATGTGCAGTTCGGATATTCTATTCAGTTTGAATAATTGGAGCGTTGGATGTTTCTGAAATTAATATATATTCATCTAGACATACTTATAAATGTTATAGACGGTGGAGATTGATTTTAAATGTTGTTTCGTTATTAAATTAACTACGAACCTTTAAGGTTTCAGTTTGAGTTTTCTGCGTAAATGAGTTGTAGTATTCTATATAATATGCTTTATTTCACCGTTGGATTATTCTGAAATTTGTGTATATTATTCATGACACATCTTTCTGTGTTCCCCACGGTGGAGATCAGTTTCTGTAATTATTTCACTGTTCAAATTATCGACGGACAAACAATGTTTCTTATTATTCAGAATCTGTTATTTTTGGAATTCTAATATGGGTATGATTATTTCATCTTTGGATAGTTGTGAGACTTATATATATTGATCAAAACGGATTATTCAATGTTCTGAACGGTCTTCGTTGCAAAAAGTGCAGATCGATTGATCTTATTTATTTTGGATTTTAAATTATGTAATCCAAAGAAGATGGATTTATATATTTTATGGATTTGGATGATGTAGATTTTATGATAATATGCTAATCTCTTCATGTTGGTATTCTTTATGGTATCTTCTGAATCATTTATTAGGGGACTCGTATGTATTATCATCCTAAGAAATTGTTATGATATACTATCAAGATTACATTTTTATTTTTTACGGTATCAATCATATCATTGATTATAATCGTACTGCATTTATATTTTTATCAAGATCTGGTTATATTCTGAAAATCTTATCGTTTTGGTATTTTCTCCGGTATCTTCATAATGATTGACGAAGGGATTTTTATGTCTTATTATGATATTATTCTTCATCATGTGAAGTAAAGAATTTGAGATTCTTAATTACCAGTGATATACGATTTTCATAATTTTTGACTGCCGATTATCGCCACCTTAACAACGAGTTATTTAATTCATATAGAATCTTATGGATAACCGGAAACTCACAGGAAAGATTACAAAGCGATATATGAAGTTAAGCTGTTTGTCTCCTCCGAGACATGCAAGTGTCAGAATTGACGTTCTTATTTATTATCATAATAGTCAGAAAATTGCCGTATGGATGACACGGATTTTCCCATATGTTATTGGACTTTTCATAAAATTANCATAACAATGAACCCTAAGACCCCTTTATATAGATGAGGTGGTTGAGATATTAAGGTAACAAACAAATATTCCTAATATTTGATCATATTTCCATATATGATTATTCATAATCAAATCATATATATGCGTCTATATATACTGATTTGATATGATATTATTTCCTTCAATATCTATTTCCATAACTGCCGATATCTTTGACTAATGAGCCCCACCATATCTCAGTTCGGTCCTCGACCGATTGCCTCCATCTCATATCTTCGGGTCACGTGCCATCGGTCCTCTACCGATTGCTTCGGTCCTTTTTGTTACATTCGGTATTGCGTACTTCGGTCCTCGACCGATCGGTACCAATACCGACCATCCCGTCTTCCATGTGTGCCCCGATCGACCACATTGTCAATCGGTTCTCGTCTAAGTGTAACCGATCGATATCAATATCGATCTCCACACCTAACATTATTTAATCCATATAGAATCTTATGGATAACCGGAAACTCACAGGAAAGATTACAAAGCGATATATGAAGTTAAGCTGTTTGTCTCCTCCGAGACATGCAAGTGTCAGAATTGACGTTCTTATTTATTATCATAATAGTCAGAAAATTGCCGTATGGATGACACGGATTTTCCCATATGTTATTGGACTTTTCATAAAATTATTTTATGGATGACAGAGATTTTCTTATTTATAATCTTGATTGTCGAAAAGTACCATAATTAAAGCAATCAAGATCGAGTTATATTATGCGAGATTCTATGAGAGACAAAATGTTGAGCAAATTTAAGTATTTAGGTTTCGAGGAATTGGAGACTTCCTTCATTATTGGAAACATAAGACAATTCGATATTACGAAGAGTAAAATATAAAAGTTCTTGCCTTTTATGTGGAAATTTATGGTCTTGACCCAGTTATAGCATGTTTCTTGAAAATCCTATATTAGGACTCTTGGATTTCTTTTTTTTTATATAACAAGTGGAACTCAACCGACACTTGCTCGGACGAAGATTATTCTTAGTTTCCTATTGCGCAAGGCGCTCAAAGGTCAAAGTTTCCTCATTGATGAAATCTTAATATAAAAAGAAAAAGTGGGTTGTGTAGACGAGAGTATTTGCAGGCAGCCATTAATTGAGCTACAAACAAAAACACACAAGATCAGTTGTAACTGTAAATTAATATATTACCTTGAAGTATGTTAAAGAGAGAAGGAAATTCTCATCGGAGATATAGAGATGACTAAGACGAAAAAAAGGATGTAAGTTAGAGATTGCAGAGTTCATATAACAATCATGACGATTTGGAGAAATTCGAAGAAGAGTTCTACACACTATTTTATATTTTCAGTTGGAGTAATAATAATAACACTTTTGCAGCTTTATTATGGTTTCATGGCTTTGCGTTCAATGCTCATAATATTACAAGTTTGGAGCACGTTAGTTCTTTTCTAATTGAATGGTGGAGTCGGAGTTGAGTCTTCAGACTGAAGATACTTGAGTTGAATTCTAATTTATTTCACAATATGGCAAATGCACCACAAAAAATATGAAGTTGTTGGTTTGATTTTCTGCAAAAGCGACAAATTATAAAGGGATGAATCTTTTTGCGATGAACTATGAAGATCACTATTGATATGCACGGGAATATTTTTAAAATTTAGATACCAAGGGAATCTTATGGCACGCCTTCCAAGGTATTCTGAATATTTTGAGATAGAGTGACTTCGGAGGTATTTTATATTTAGGACAACCCGGGGATATTGTGTTTTCGTAATTTATAGGCGTTAGAGTCGCATATAAGAGTTCCTAATAATATTATCAATATTTTTGGAAGATTCTTGGATAAATTGATATTAGGGGAATTTTCGTAATTTGGCACTTGGAACTCATTACAGAAAATAGTCGATGGTATTTTGATATATTTTGAATATTTCTGATATTAAATCATGTCTAAAGTATTTTGGAATCTTTTCGTAGGTCGAGGGTCAATAACAGAGTCGAATCCTCGGATAATTGAAGAAACGAGGGTGATGCATTACCGGTGACTCATTACTGAGCCTTCTCGAAGCGGGAATTCGTCCGAGAGGGAATCTATTAGCTATCTACTTACTTGGTGTTTATCAAAATGTTTTGAATTCGGAAGAGTGGACCGAGTAATTGCCTAAAGAATGTCATCTCCCAACATCAGTACGTTCACGATCCGCTGATCATAATAGTGAAGAAAAGAACATGGAGGAGTATATCATAAAGAGGGCATCTAATTATTTTTCTTAATAATCCGAAATGGTATTCGTTCGGATTAGTTTTAATATATTGTGAAGGGTTCCTCTGTTCGATTTACATCACTATTTAGAATAGTTTTCGTCTGGAATAATATTCATAAAGACTCCCAGCAAATGTGTTATTAGTCATAGTATCACCGATCTGTCATTGGTGATTAATTGATCTTTTCAAATACCTTTATGGAGTTATCTATCAACGTTACATTTTTGAGTCATTTAACGAGATCCCGAGAATTAAGATTGTTGGGAATTTGAAAGTAGCAATTGTTATCAAACCAACCTTATCAGAGTTAAATTATTGATAACGAAGGATATATCGTGAAGGGAACATTGAATTTATATATATATTAATTGCCCGGAATGATATTCATTCGTGATAATAATTTTATGGAACTCCCCTTCTTCAAATTTCTTTTATTGATAGTTTGGAACGGTATTCTTCTTGAAATATATATTTATGGAACCCGTCTTCTTATTTCACCAACGACATTATTGAGTTGATGAATATCTTTACCATATATGATTTCGAGCATATATCTTTGCAGGGAACTCTTAAGCTCCAACCAATACATTAAATGTTAGTCGGGTTTAACAGCATTGTTGTTGCTTCCGAAAGATCTATTTTTCTCCCAATAATTTTGGGAGATCAGAAAATATCGAGGACTTTATTGGTAGTATTCGTAATGGTGGATCTTCTTATCTTTCATTATAATGATATTCTTGGGAGGAGTGCTTTGTATTTGTTCGGTGGGAAAGTGTGTTGACCCCGGGTGCAAGTTTATACCGATGGGAATGTGTGTTGACCCCGGGTGCTAGTTTATACCGGTGGGAAAGTATGATGACCCCGGGTGAAAGTTTATACTGGCGGGACGGTATGATACCGCGGTGCAAGTTTGTACCGTGATGACCCCGGGTGCAAGTTTATATCGACGGGACAGTGTGATGCCACGGTACAAGTTGTACCGTGATGACCCCGAGTACAAGTTTATACCGGCGGGACAGTGGGATGCCGCGGTGCAAGTTTATACCGTGATGACCCTAGGTGCAAGTTTATACCGGCGGGACAGTGTGATGTCGCAGTGCAAGTTGGCACCGTGTGACCCCGGGTGCAAGTTTATACCTGCGGGACAGTGTGATGCCGTGGTGCAAGTTGGCACAGTGATGACCCCGGGTGCAAGTTTATACCGACGGGACAGTGTGATGCCGCGGTGCAAGTTGGCACCGTGATGACCCCCGGTGCAAGTTTATACCGGCGGGACATTGTGATGTCGCGGTGCAAGTTGGCACTGTGATGACCCCGGGTGCAAGTTTATACCGACGGGATAGTGTGATGCCACAGTGCAAGTTGGCACTGTGATGACCCCGGGTGCAAGTTTATACCGGCGGGACAGTGTGATGTCACGGTGCAAGTTTATACCGTGATGACTCCGGGTGCAAGTTTATACCGGTGGGACAGTGTGATGCCGCGGTGCAAGTTGGCACTGTGATGACCCCGGGTACAAGTTTATACCGGCGGAACAGTGTGATGCCGCGGTGCAAGTTGGCACCGTGATGATCCCGGGTGCAAGTTTATACCGGCGGGACAGTGTGATGCCGCGGTTCAAGTTTATACCGTGATGACCCCGGGTGCAAGTTTATACCGGCGGGAAAGTGTGATGTCGCTGTGCAAGTTGGTACTGTGATGACCCCGAGTGTAAGTTTATACCAGTGGGACAGTGTGATGCTGCGGTGCAAGTTTATACCGTGATTACCCCAGGTGCAAGTTTATACCGGAGGGAAAGTGTGATGATCAAGGGTGCAAGTGTATAACTGAAGAAAACATGCAAGTGAATGATGGGGCGCTTCGTGAAGAGTACGATAATCTCGAGTGCAAGTTTATAATCACTGAGAATTCAAGCTCGTCAAGAACATATTTCTATGAAAAATACCAAATGCCGTTTGCGTGATAGAGATATCCTTGTTCACGGAATTCATGACAAATGCTATTCCTTGTCGGAGAAAGAAATTATCAAACCACATGTTTGCGTGGTTAGCTATCTATCATCCCCAAATGGCGAAATCTGTTAAAAGATCAGACATTTTCGATTGTGATTGGAATGGCCGAGAGATAACCCTATGATTGTGATCGTATTTATGGTTTTCATTTGAATAAAAGATCGAAACGGCCAAATACTTGCTTTATGGTTCGTATCCAACAAAATTTTGTGATTATTGGGGACTTTTACCCATGCTCGGAATTATCGTAAAAACTTTCTATGATTATCTGGGATTCTTACTCGCGTTCAGGAATATCTGAGAGTCAAATCATGCCGAAAGATTATGTATCTTTAATCGGCAACCTAATCATTTGAAAGTTATTATTATTTCGGAGGTTAACTTCTCGATTCAGATTATTCGGAATTAAATTTTTCTTAAAGTGGTCAGAGAAATTGAAAAGAAATGAAAGAAAATTTCAATATATGATGGGGAATACAAAAAGGGGGAGATATTACAAAAGCGAAGATACTATATCCGAAAATTTATTTCTTCAATTTCTGGGAGTATGAGCTTTCACCATGTCCGCCTTAGTGCTTCTTTATTGTTTTTATTGTCAAAGGAGGAGAGTTAAAAACATCCTCTAAAACCTCCGCGGCGGTGAACTTCTTTGAAACAAAACCCGCCATTTCGGTTTCATGGCGCTCCCGGGCTTCTCCCACACTTGTAGGAATATTATGTTATTTACGATAAGGAGAAGAATATTTATTATCGGAGAAATTATGAAGCCACGTTATGGCATGCCTTCTTCATTTGTTAAACTTGCCATGTGATGGTCCAATGTCATGCATTTCGTTATCTATGCTCGGGTAATTTCATTTACGATCAAGATGACCAATTGATGGTCCTACGGCATTGATTTCGTTATTTATGATCACGTATTTTCATTTATGGCCAAGATGATCAAATGACTACCTTATGGTGTTGACTTCACTAAATTTTATTTAAGACTCAGGACTCTCAGTTATAACTAGAGTTATCGTAAGAGTGTACAACAACGAGAAATATTTTATTTGCGATCAGAAAATCATACTTGTTATACGAGGAATTGTGAAGTCGTTTATTCAAACATATCGCACATACCAAAAGTCTTATCGATGGTCAGAAACTATCAGAAATTTTAAAGACAACATATGAAACAAAAAGTCATCGAATACTTTTATAGAGTTCATAGATAGAGATTTTAGAGAAGTATAATGTCAGGTTCAGTAATAAGAATAAAATATTTCCACTCATTTATTTTAGAAGTATATATGAAATTTTATGAGATGATGGTAATTATTCAGTAATATTTGTTTATTTGAGATATGTTTATTCACTCATGCTTGGTATATTTATTTACAAAATGTGATACTATTATTGTGAGTTTATTGCAATAATATTCTCATGGCAAATTTGTGATTTGTGTACTTGAATCCTTCGACTACGCAAATCAGGGGACTTCTGATATCGTCCTGAAAAATTTATTATTCGAGTACACATATATTTCTATATAGTCATTCCCGAGTCGAGAAATGAAGCAGATCGAGATATTTTGATGATTGACATTGCTTATAGATTTTCGTTGTATTTGGATCGTGTTACTTATTTAGTGGATCCTTGTACTTAATTTAGATATTAATGGGTCATTAATTTATATATTAATGGACCATTATTTATTGGACTTCATTATTTATGGACCGATAGAGTTATAATTGGGCTGGATTAATCATCTATATAAACATGGTTAAAGAATTAAATGTGAGAGTTTTATTGTTGACCTAATAGATGGTTTTATCGATGACCTAAGGAGGAGGTTGATATCCACTTATTTTCCAGCCGAAAAACCTACTGCCATGACCACCGAAATATGACATTTTTCATTTTAGTTTTTACATCTTATTATATGGTTGTAAATATGCAAACTTGATATTTATAGTGGATTCAAAGACTACGGTCGGGGTGGTTTTTTATTATTTTTTTTACAGAAAGGTTTTCCACCTACAAAAATCGTATATTTTTACTTCTTTCTTTCTTATTACTTTTTCATAAGACCACTACTAATGAAAGGGGTCTAAATTTTGTTATTGCTGAATTTTAGCATCAATAACAATATTATTTATAATAATATTTAATATTTGAAGTTTAAAAATTGAAGTATATTTTAATAA
Organism: Utricularia reniformis; assembly: GCA_009725065.1. NCBI lineage: Eukaryota > Viridiplantae > Streptophyta > Magnoliopsida > Lamiales > Lentibulariaceae > Utricularia > Utricularia reniformis. The sequence goes on along the minus strand of RWGZ01001332.1, from coordinate 129,024 downwards.
TTTTTTATTTTATTTCTAATAAAATTTTATTAATTTATAATATTATTTTTACATTATTCAAAGGAGTGGTGTTTGTGATTGGTTCATAATATTTGAAACAGTGTAAAGGCGATGCCCTTATAGTTTCAAAATTGCGTACGAATCACCTACAGTTTACATAATGTGTGTGGTTGACCTTCAAACTTTTTAAATTTGTAAACAACATGCCATTAAAGTTTAAAAATTGCATGGTTGACCCTCAAAGTTTCAAAACCGTTTAAATTTGACCCTCACTTCAGTATTTTTTTGAGTTTTTTCGCAATTAATCTTGTTCTTTCCACATGTTGAAATTGACCAATTTTGTTTACTGATTTGATATTTAACCTCTGAATATATTAAAGAGTTCAGAATTGACTCGGAGAAATATATAACATCCGCTTACTAAAAGACTAATTTGACTTACAATGTTTTGTTATTATATTTCATGGTAATTTTACTTCATATATAAACTCAAAAAAATATCGAGCGTAAGAGTCAAATATAAATGATTTTGGAAATTTGGGAGCCAACTATGTAATTTTTAAACTTTTAAGGTATGTTGTTTACAAATTTAAAAAACTGGAATGTCAACCACGCACATTATGTAAACTTTGGGTGCTTCGTACACAATTTTGAAACTATAAGAATATCATCGTCTTTACACTATTTTAAAGATTCAGGTTATTCTTGAAATTTTCTCTTATTGAAAGTTTAAAAATATTATATCACAATTTTAAAGTTGATAAGAAAAATACAAATATCACAACAAACAGTATCTCTTTTACAAGTTGTATCACAATTCACAACATTGTGAAAGAAAACAATCCTCCGCAAATCGGTCTCACAAAGCGACACATATCCTAATACCGTAGAGAACTCACACTGTTTTTCCAACCGAACGATCTCTTGCCGATATGCGGCAATGGGGCGAACTTGAGGCCGAGCATCTCTTCTAGGGCGCGTTCATTTTCGAAGACGCCGATCAATTTACCGACAACAGCGGCGCTCTTTGCAACATCATGAAATCTCTCCCTCTCGTTCCATAATCGACGGGCCAGCTGCAATCGCCGCTTCTTCGAGGTTACTGCGATTCCCCATTCTTCGTACAGTCCATTTCTTTCATCTTCTGTGTACTTCTTTGAAATCAGCCGACTGAGCATTTCCCTTTCCCGTTGCAGCGATTTCTTGCTGCAAAGCAAAGCAAACAAAATTCACATCTATTAATTCGATTTGATATTATTGGAATCAGAAGAATGTTCACCTTGATGCAAGAGTCACAACTTTGCCATCTTGCAGAATGGAATTGCCCTTGAATAATCTATCCTTGAGAAAGGAAAGTCTTCTGTGTTCGACCTCCACGTAAATGGAATCTGTCAACTCTTCCTTAATTAGGAGGAAGAAGTATGTCCTGTGTACCAGTGATACATAGCAATCTTCCCAAAGTTCAATGATTTGGCTCCTTAGCTTGTTGAACCTTGCAGGATCAACGCCTTTGGAATTCTCTTCCTTCATAGAGAAAGTGTAAGTTTGTAATCATGGGAATTCATAATTGATATCACACTAACCTGTTGTTCGGTTTTAGCCTTGGCTAGCTCTTTAAGTCCTGCTACGAATGAACCAAGTGTAGGAATATCCTCTTCTGGGATTTCATCTTCAATTGCGGAATCAATGAAACTGCTATAACCAGAACACTGAGAATCATTCCTTGATAATCTTGAACCATATATAACAGGAGGCAGTTTCCATTGTTTCCTAGGGAAAGGACTTGTACTTCCTGTGAAGTTCTGTTCCAACACCGTGTCGTTATGTTCAGCTTCTGATTCAAATGAAACCTGCATTATATTAGCTCTACAGCTTCTGCTCCGTCTCAAACTCGAGCTCCCAGAAACTGTAGTTATACTGGATTGCACACTAGGTGAACTTGCATTCTCAATCTTAAGAACATCTTCATTCTTTTTCTCCATTGCACCATTAGATGATGACGGTAAGACTGCAGTATTCCCAGATTTGAACATTATAGGTGTGCAAGTTTCACTGCAGCTAGTTGATGGAGAAACCAATTCATCTAGTTTGCCTTCCATGGAGATTTCTTCAGAGTCCTTCTCATATTCTTGGCTCTGGTCAGAAGAATAATTATCCTGAGTGGTTTCTGATACAAGTGGACATGAAGTTGTGTCGACTCTATTGTAGTGTTCAATACCATGCAATAGATCTTCGATTCGAGAATGAGCAAGATCCAACTGCTTCTTTAGTTCCTTGTTCTCTTTTTCTAACTGCAGATCAAAGAGGAAAGTTATGGATTTGCTTCAGTGTTTTGAGATAAGGGAAAGGATCACAACCTTCTCAACTTGTGTATCTTTCTTCTTGAGCAATGTAGCGTGATCGCATGCGGATACAGGTGTTCTTAACTCGCCTTCAAGCCTTGCAACTTCCTTTTGAAGATGTTTAACCAATGCCTTATCGGACATCACTATATTGACCCGTGCATTTGTCGATACTTCCTTTGCACAGCTAGCGAAGAGTATTGTATTTCTCGATTGCTCGACATGGATTCTAGCAGGACTTAAGGTGCAAATTATAGCTGTTCTTGCATTGCCCCCCAAGGAAGGCTGCAGTATACGAGTAAGCTTCGAGTCTCTATAATTGACATGCCACTGTCCCCCTTTGCTGCATCAAGTCAAGCATTTCAGAATGGGTTAAACTACAGATTGATTTGGATGAAAATTGACCTGAGTTTGCGGATGACAGTTCCCAGAGTCAGTAAGCTGCGGTTTATGTGACAGCCTTCTTTAAGTCGTTGCCCGACTGATAAAGCTTGCGAGGCCCGTTCACTTCCAGCAAGATCAACAAAATTCTACAGTCACAAGAGGATTTTTTACTCATACAGTGTAAGCAGGAAAAATAGTCAAGGAACACAAAGCTACCACACTAGCAGCAAGAGTTGTTGAGTTGCTATTTCCTATAAACTCCCGAGCAGAGCTTTCGATTGTCTGCACAAAACATATCGAAAACAACACTACAGAAATGGAGGAAGGAATATAAGTATGCCCCTAGAAGTAAGCAGAAAATGGGAACTAACCAATCTCAGAATTTGATGGGATCTAGAGCTTGTTTTGTTCAATAAGGTCTCACCGATTTGTCGTTGTGCTAGATCGTAAAAAACGAATCAGAAGCATGTAAAAGAAAGTGATGAAGCTTGCCTTACCTTCACAAATAGCGAGCAACTCCTTAAGGTGATCCCAATCCTTCAAGGTTTCTTCTGTGAGTTTCTCTATAACAGTCCCTTTCTACAAGTTAAGCATGCAGCTTAGAAAATGTTCAAGATGCAGGCCTAAACAAGATACTAAAACTCACTTCTGGATCATCAAGTAGCCGCAGTGCCGTGTTATTATCTGCATTGAGTAAATCTTTGACAACTTCATTGTAAATTTCCATTGCAGAGAACTTCAACACAAATGCTCTTTCTTCATGCTACAGATAAACATGGAAGGTGATAAATTCAAAAGCACGATTCTTGCAACAGATTAGGCTCTGGATACCTTTATTATATACTCAAAAATGTCAGAAACTGCATACTGAGTGATGCCATTCATCGTGTACGTCTTACCGCTGCTCGTTTGACCATAAGCAAAAACAGTCGCTGGTATGTAGAAGATCACAGTGTTGTAAAGTTCTTTGGGAGTATTCGCATGAAAATTGGTTAAAATGTACTTACAGTTGATGCCATCAACAACAGAGAGAACTATATCTTTTATTCCTCCATCTTTATAAACTTCAAGAGTAGTGTTGTCACCTCTAAATACCCTGTCTACACATGAATATTGGCATTGAGAATGGGTAAAAGAAAACACATTAGCTTGCTTTGAAAGAACACTAACCAAATGAAGAGGCGGTAGGCAAACCAGATCTCTCTTGAAGGCTGTTTCTGTACAAAATCGTTGTTGAATTTATGCATTCCCAATCTGAAACTTGGTTATCCAGGATCTCGTTCTCACTTAAAGGCCTTAACCTCACCAATACCAAAATCTTTTCCTCACTACCATTCCCAAAACTACCTTGCATCTTATCCCAATCCATTAAATCTTCTGCGCCAATCTCTCCCATTCTCCTCTGCTACAGGTATATGATGAAAAACAAAAGAGAAAGAGATGTGGATAGCTTTAACATCAAGGAACAATATAGGGTTGTTGACGGAGCTACTTTGAAAAGAAAAGAAGAAGGGACCCCATTTCTCAAAGTTCAGCAAGATCTGCCATCCAAAAACCTGCGAAAGGGAACAAATACACGCAAAATCGAAAAAACTTGACGTTTGTTGATGGCGAAAATGGGAACAAACAACGGCCGCATTGTCGATCGATTAAGGTTAATTTGAAGGATTTCAAGCTAGAAATGGAAAAATCCACAGCCTGCCCTAACTCAACTCCCTTCAAAGGCTCAGTCAAACGCCACTAACCATCTAAACTACTTATTCACCCATTTCTCCACTCCACAGCGAAGAAAAATGAAAGAACTAGAACTAGAATAAGGCCGTTGAGATTAATTTCAGATTGACGATAGTAGCCTTGCTTTCCCTCTCCGAAAGCCTGTGCATTGGCATCCCTCAAACGTGATTTCTCATAAAAAATGTTCGCCACGTCAGATTCTCTTTTCTTTTTAAAATTTAAATAATGTTTTTAATTTTAAACTCAAGTTTAAGAAAAACCCAAAAAATCTTAATTATTATTCGAATTCTAGCACACAAATTTAGTATAAACGAAAAAGGCATATATATTGAAGGTTTGTCATCATTTTTCCTTAAACTCTAATGGTTATTGGTAAAACAAAAGTTGGTGGAATCTATTTGGCAAAAAATCATATTGTTTTTTGTCGAAAATTTCCACTCGAAATTGAAATTTTTTCGAATAAAGTAGTAGCAAATAAATTTTAGGAATCGATATTTTAATATTTCAGAATTTGGAGATTCAATTTAAAAATTATCAAAGTGAATACTAGAAGAATTGTCAATTTTAAAACATAATTGTGACTAATTTCTAATAAGGGTTCAATTTGAAACATTCGACTATTTCGTTATTACGAAATGTATGAATTTGAGTTATCAAAATTGATAAAATAAAATGATTTTAATATAAATTTGAATAACAAAGATGAATTTTTTTTAGTAAATAAGCATACATGAAGATGGCCCCATTTATCAGATTCATTTATTTTCGGCATCTATTTATGAATAATAATAAAAACAATAATTATAATATTAATTATGTTCCAACTTATTGAAGCAAATAAATGTGATAAATTTATTTCTTATTTTCATTTTAGATGGAAATTGGAAGCCACGGAGGGAGGGAGGTTCAAAATAAAGAATTCGTGTTTTCAGATTAAAATTAGTAGTATAACATAATTATAAGATTTGATTTCATTTTTTAAAAATAAAGAGAATGTAACTTGATATTGTAACAAGAAAAAAAAATATTATTTTAATAAAATAATATTTTATTTTTGGGCTTGGAGTTAATGGGCGTAGCGCAATTTAAATCCCTTTTTTATCAAACAAATCAAGTACTAATAATTCCAAATTATTGATTGCTTTAGAAAATAGAACCCCGTGGCATGGACTTATATAATAAAGGGGAATGATACCAGATAGTTAACAAATTTGGAGTATTAATTAGGGCATTTATTTGTATATAATACATTTACTTATTTCCTATTTTACGTATTTGTTTATATAGAAAATAAACTATAGGTTATTAGAATGAATAATTTTACATATTTGTTTATCTTGTATCTTTTGTTTTCATTGAGTAAAATGAAAAAAAGTGATGAAAATCTATGAACCCGGTACCATGAATATACTAAAACCAATGTTTTCATACCGGTCCAGTATACCGGTGGGTACCAAATTTTATTTTATTTTATTTTTTAAAAAATTAATATTTAATTAGTTTTTTAGAACCAGATCCGAAAAAATCCTGAAATCGACCCGAATACCCGGTACCGAGCGGTATGAAAAAAAAATACTGGTACCGAACGAAATTTGACGTACCGGACGATATACCGTCCGGTATGAAAACGCTGAGTAAAACCCATAAAAAGCATGATTGGCCCAAGTGATCGGCCCGTGAGAAACAAACTTGGGCCAAGGAGATTAGCTCATTAAAGATCTATTTCGCGAAATGTGCCAAATTGGGCTTAAGAAGCCCCGAAGATGTGGGGTTGAGTGATCACTAGCAACCGATTGGCCCCCGGACAGATGAAGAATCGATCGAAGGGGTCTGATGGTTACACCCAAGCTACATTTAATTAGTTATCGATGACGTTATTCTATTAGGAAGCAATTTGCATGACGGTTTCTCGTTTCTATCTATATAATAAAGGTAGGAGGATGAGCTGAAACACACGAAGTCCAAGCTCCAATGCTTACTATTTCATTGTTACTTTTCATTTTCATTGCTCGTTTCAACCCATGTCATGCCATTTTTCATTCAATGGATTACCCAAGAGCGTTTGTGCTCTCGATTGGTGGTTTTTTCCCGTCTTTATGAGTTTTCCACGTTAAATCGTAGATATTCTTATTTCTTTTATTTTCTCAAATTGTTCTCACAAGCCACATAAATCAAAAAGTGGATCGCGGCACTCGGAATCCGTGACTCTTGATATCTTTATAAGGACCACAACAAAAAGCTTTTCGCAATTTAATATTTTTCAATTCTTCATAATTTTGTCTTGAGGTCGTTCTTTAATTGTTTTCCTCCAATGCATTTCACTTTTTAAATGTCTCTCGTTAATTGTTGTTTTATTATTATGCTTCATTGATTGGTGAGATTCATTATGAATACGAATGACATGAAAAATCGGATGTGTTCTTTTCATTTCTGTATTTTAAGTTATCTTCACAAACAACAAATAAAATCGATTTTCAAAATTCGGTGACTATTGGTATCTCCTAAAAAGGAACCACAACACTAATAAAAATAAAAACACAAGTATCAATTTCCGAAAATAAAATTCGTGTGTTATTTATTACATATATTAAAAGACTACAACAATTACAAATATTGTACAATTTTAAAAATAGTCTCCAAAATAATTTCAAGCAAAATTCAACCATAAATAACGGGTGACATTTCCTGTTCATCCGAGTTGTTTTGGAATAATTTAATTTTCATCATATATATTTGGAAGAATGAAAAAATACACACTTGTTATATTTTTTATTGAATTTAGTCATTACCGTTAAATAATCCGTCAAGATTCCATAAAACAATTAACGGTAAGTGACTAAAATATATCAAGTGTTGTAATATTTGTGAATAAAATAGAACTTCAAAACAACAATGATTAAAAAAGAAAATTGAAAATTTAAAGGTAACTTGTAGAAGAATTTTCCCAATAAATAACACAAAATCCAAAATATTTTGTGTTGGAAAGAATTTATAAAAGAACTAATTTTTTATGACATAATTACAAAAAATATACAAATAATTCATAAATTAGATATACATAATTTCGTAAATTATACCAAAAAATTATATATAATGTATTAAATATAGAAAATTTAAAATCTTCAAAATGTCATAAGCAATGATAATTTTTTTTAATTTTTAAGGGATATTTGGAAAATTATCCCATGAGTCCTAAATTTTCGCAATATGAGTAGCAATTTAACCCAAATTTCGAAAGCAATTTCAAGAGCAATTCGATAGAAATTAAATGTAATTTGCAATGGAAAATTTTAAAACTTCTTAAACTAATACATAAAGATATATATTCGCAATTCATAATTTTCGGAAAATAATCTATTATTCCCTAAAAATTAGCTATTTTTGAATAAATTTAATCCAAAATTTTAGAACCAATTTGGGTGGCAATTCGACTATCTACAATCTTGGAACCACTGCTACGGACAATTTTGGAACCAACTACTACGGAAAATTTCCAAACTTCGTAAACTGTTACAAAATTTGCAATTTAGGTGGTAATTCAATCCTAATCCAAGGTAATTTGCTACCGAAATTACAAGTTCAAAATTGTAAACCTATATTTCTTAAATTATCCAAAAAATTGAAAGAATCCCAAATTTTAGAAACAATTTGGGTGGCAATTCGACCCTCTACAATTTTGCAACCACTACTACGGAAAATTTAGGAACTAAGTGTTACTGGATTATAAGCTCAAAATCATAAACTTACATTTCTTCAATTATCCCCAAATTGAAAGACGAAATGCCCACAATAGTTTGTCAAAATTGAAGAAGTATGAGTACCACAACAACAATAATTGTAAATTACCTTCAATTGGGGCGACAACGACACGAGAAATGAAAAAAAAGCAGCGAAGGAAAGCTGTTACTCTAGAAAATTGATTGCAGTGGGGAAGCAAACGCAACTGATATTTAAAAATGATTGCACGGTTTCTGTGATAGTAGAAACCAGATTATCATTTTTTTCTAAAAAAAAATTATGGTAGCACGGTTTCTGGAGTAAAAGAAATCGAGCTACCGAAACGATCATATTTTTTCTTTAAAAAAATAATAATGGTAGTCTGGTTTCTGTAGTAACAGAAACCGGACTACCGACACATCTATCAATGTTATTTTGCTATTGATTAATAAAAATATTTTATAATAAAAATAAGTTAATAATGGTTCGCTATCGATTATTTGATAGGTCCTTAAATTATAATTTAACGAACAAAACTATTTGAATAAGAGTGGTGAATGAGTGAGTAGGAGAGAAGTTGTGAAAACATTCACATAAACCCAAGCCAAAATGCTACCTAAAACAAATCACGAGGTCCTTCCCTTTGAACTAATCTTGAGTTGCCAATTTGTTCCATTATAAATATTGAAAGAATTCTTGGGAAGAAATACAAAGTGTCTACTAATGGGAACTGAAGAAAGCCTCCAGATATTGAAGAAATCAGATCATAATAATGCTACAATTTTGGCTCTTGGCAAAGCTTTTCCTCAGCAACTTGTAATGCAGGATTTTCTTGTAGATGGTTATTTCAAGAACACAAATTGTGATGATCCTCAACTCAAGCAAAAGCTTACCAAATTATGTAAACCCTAATTTACTTTTATGTCAATTACTGTCTGAATTTATGATTTTTTTGTTTCTTAAGGCAAAGCGACAACAGTGAAAACTAGATATGTCGTCATGTCGGAAGAAATACTTACAAAGTACCCGGAACTAGCAACTGAAGGTCACCCTACTGTGAAGCAAAGGCTTGAAATTTGCAATTCAGCACTCACAGAAATGGCTGTTGAAGCTTCAAGATCATGCATTAACAAATGGGGTAGATCTGTTTCAGACATAACCCATCTTGTTTACATTTCCTCCAGTGAAGCTAGGCTTCCCGGCGGCGATCTTTATCTCGCGAAAGGGCTTGGACTACGGCCGGAAACCCAGAGAATTATGCTATACTTTTCGGGTTGCTCCGGTGGGGTTGCTGGTATTCGCGTAGCAAAGGATATAGCTGAGAATAACCCTGGTAGTAGAGTTCTATTAGCCACTTCTGAAACAACTCTCATAGGATTCAAGCCCCCAAACGCTGATAGACCTTACGACTTGGTAATGTTCGACGAAATTCCTCAATGAAAAATTCTCCATTTTAATTTTCTTCAAATTTTAACAGGTGGGTGTAGCTCTATTTGGTGATGGAGCAGGCGCCATGATCATTGGATCAAACCCTTTGAAAGAAACAGAGGTTCCTCTTCTCGAACTCCATGTCGCGATACAAAAATTCTTACCTGATACAGAAAAGGTAATAGATGGAAAACTCACAGAAGAAGGTATAAGTTTTAAGCTAGAAAAACAACTCCCACAAATCATTGAAGACAATGTTGAAGAATTCTGCTTAAAATTGATGAGTTTTGCTAAGCTTTCTGAAAGTGATTACAATAACATTTTTTGGGCTGTTCATCCTGGGGGACCTGCGATTTTGAACCGTTTAGAAAAAAGATTGGAGCTTTGTTCAGAGAAACTGAGTTCTAGCAGAAGAGCTTTGACAGATTATGGTAATGCTAGCAGTAATACGATTGTTTATGTGCTGGAATACATTTTGGAAGAAGCTGAGAATGGTTGGGGTTTGATGCTTGCTTTTGGTCCTGGGATTACATTTGAAGGAATTCTTACTAGAAAAATATAATTCTGTCACTGTTACCTCACTTTAACAAATTTGAACCAAGGAATTTATAGTCATATTATTGCAATGGAGGGGAAGTGAAATAATCTTATTAAATAATATATATTCTTTTATTGTAATTCATATAATTTAACCTTAAAATTCAAAAACAAGAACTATCTTAAACGGATTCTTTTCCGGAGACGTCGAATCCGAGTCGAATTCTTCTCGGACACCGATTCTCCTAGGACATTTGTTGGACACGAGTCTGTTTTTTATATTTAAATTTATTATTATTTATTTTGAAATAATCATGTTTTAAATTTATTATTATTTATATATAATAATATAATTTCGTTTATGATTGAAAAAATTAGCGGTATATCGGTATTATTGAGATATAATATAGTATATACCAACTATTTTGGTATTTTATCGATTTTAAAGATTAATTATCATATATATTTTGTATAATATAATTAGATAAATTATAACTTTATTTATTGGTAATTATAAACTATGTTAAATGCACACGTCTTTTTACATTTTAAATTTTAATTAAAAAATAATTGATAATATTAACGAGTCGAACTATTTAACAAATTCGACTCTTCGAATCCGAATCTCCGAATCCCAATGACAATATCCGTTTAACATAGCTAACATCATTGTACTAAATGAAAAACTAAAATGTCATCAATATACAATAATAAATACTCATATTAGAAAATTATGAGTATTTTCAAATATAAATACTCAAATATAAAAAAACTCACTCAAATATAAAAAAAACTAGTACCCAAATCTTGAATGCGAAACTCCTAAAATATAAAAAAACAATTGAGAATTTTAACAGAGGACAACTACGAACATTAATATAGGTTATGAAAAGACAACTGAAATTTTTTAGCTAACATTACTATAGGTGTTTGGAAAGACACTTCACCGTGGTACGATGAACGTGTCATAGTTGTATTCTATTTTAACCAAACCTCATTAATAACTGTGTTCGTAAGACCGCAGAAAATAGCGGTGAGTTTATAGTTGGTTTAACCCAACGGCCACCCGAACGCACTTGTCAAATGTCAATTTTACCCTTGGTAAATTATAGTTTAATTTTTTTAAAAATAATTTTGATCAATAACCTCTTATATTTTATCAATTACATGTTCAAACTAAAATATATATATATAACAATTTGAAAATATATTTTTTGACATGACGAATTTATCATAAAATAATATGAAATATAAATTTTAAATTATACACAATTATTTAAAAATAATGACAAAAAAAAAACATTTTATGACATCACGATCACTGCACCCCTGTTTCAAAAACAATTTTTTTAAATCACGATCAGTTCACCTCACAATACAATCATCTCACCTCACCGCTATTTATTAAACGATGTTCCAAACGTGCAATTATTATAAATTTTTTATCATTAAATTTAAATATTTTAAAAATATTACCCGTCTACCTAAATAATAATCACATAAATAATAAATAACTTAATATAAAAATATTTTAAAAATATTACCCGTTTTAAAAATATTTTATTGGGAGATAATTTGAATTATTAAACCTTATATGGTTTCTTAATTGATGAGAACTCTAGGACCGGACACCCTGCAATGGATGAGGCCCAGTAACGATTGAGTCGATCCATATGGTGGAAGCGAACTTGTGCAGCCCATTAGTATATTTAAGATAAAATGGTCCGATATTCTGCGAGAGGACTGAAGATAACCTTGGAGAAATAAAACTTTTTCTAACAACTAGCTCCGTGGTTCAGTCCAAACGGTTACAAACCCACGCTTTCCACGCTTCGGGCCTTCACACGTTTACCACGCCTCGGGCCCGATCATACAGACCACGCCTCGGTCCCGGCCTCGTTTTACATCGTGCGACAACAACCTCTAACAAACCTGTCAGAGGCAATTACAGAGCGTGAATTACACACGCCATCAACTCTATAAATACAGAGCACAACGACGAAAAAATGAGGACCCTTTGGACGCATAAGAACAGGCCGTTACCCTACTGAAGTTCTTACTGCTTTCTTATTCCCTGTCAATTTCTTTAAACCTCTGATGTATTCTGTAATGGATTGTCTGATTAGTGAACAGACTAAGAGCTTAATTCGCTTTTAGTCAAGTGGTTTTCTCCCCAATTCATGGGGTTTCACTATAAATCGCTTTGCCTCATTGTTATTTACAGTTTCTTAATCGTTTTCCCATAAAAAACAAATCAAAATCGAGTTCGTTTGTTGACGAACCGGACGACTGTTGGTACCCCTAAAAGGGGACCATAACAGTTTGACGCAGTCCGTGGGGACGATTCTCTAATCCCATTAGAGTTTTCTACCAGGGATAGGATAATCAAAGGCATGGCGACTGGAACTTCGACGAATGACAGTGACGTGCTTCCCGACAGTCTCCCAGCACCAACATTCACTTTACAGGATCTGGAAGCTGTCGTCAGGAAGATGGTACTGGAAATTACGTCAGAGAGAAGTGGAACAGAACCACCGGCTGTTTCAAGCCCTGTTCCAAGAAGCAGAGGGTACGAGAGTGACCCTGACGAGCGCAACACTGATGAGGAAGAAATCATCAGGCGCGGTGTAACAACGAGGAGGCCGAGATATCAATCCACTCCTCCTCCCCCAACCAGGGCCCTAACTCCCGCTCCTAAGAATGATCAGGAGCAGATGCAACGAAGGATTGACGAGCTCACCAAGGAGTTGGAGAGCATGCGTGCGCTGAAGGATTGCTAATCTAATTTGGGACGCAATCCTGGTTTATTCAACAGGGCCATAGAGGCTCCAATAAGGCGAAATAAGGATGACGACTGGTGGCATAATCTGCATGCGGTCCAGACGTCATCCCAACAATCTAAAGGCGTGTTCGCCGCCTTAGGAGACTTGTTACTCCCCTTTTCCGAAGAGATCTGGGCGGCAGTCCCAGATCGGCATTATTACAACCCCGAGGGGTTGCCGATGTTTCACGGTGACGGTGATCCGATCAATCACGTTGCCGATTTTGAATTACGAATGGGAACGGTTCGGGCCTCAGATTCGCTGAAATGCCGCATCTTCGCGACAGGATTACAAGGCGACGCCCGAACATGGTTCAAAAATTTGCCTGCCCGGTCCATACAGTCGTATGGCGGATTTATTTTGGCTTTCTCAAAGCAATTCGTTCCAAATGAAGGATTGCCCCGAAGCAGGAAGGAACTATATCAGTTGAAATACATCCCGGCAAAAATGAGTCTTCGGTCTTTCATGGAGAAATTCAATAGGACCGCCCGGGTCCTTCAAGTCTTGGGACCGTGCGGCCTTTCGGCCAGTTTGGTAAATAGCCCACCATCCACCTTGGGTAAACTTCTTCAGAAAATCAACAAATATATTAAGATGGATGAAGTGCTGGGGCTAGGCTATCGGAAATCTAGCGGGAATTCTGAGCCCGCAGGTGATCATAGGGTTTCCAACCCTAAGAAACAGTCGTGAGAAGTAGCGGTTGTAGGCTAGAAAGATGTCCCCGCGAAGCAGGATAACAATCGGGTGTATTGCGAATTACATCATAATCGCGATCACCCGACCTTGAAGTGCCCGCTGTTGAAAGAGACAATAGCGGCAATGAATAAAGAGAAGCCCGACCGAAATGGTCAGAAGGGCAAGAGAGTTGAATCCCCCCGAAATGGCCATCAAGGTGACGATCGTCACAGGCCGCGGGGAAGGGATAATCCCGGACAACCCCGAAATTATAATGATCGGACGGAGGACCGACGGTCTCCTCCGCCGAAACAAGACAGAGCCCAACACGGTCGAGAGAACCGTGGTCAGGGCCGAAGAAGAAGATGGCGGGGCCGTGGCGGCAGAACCCCGCAAAACGAGGGTGGAAGACAGGTCGCTCACCCACCTGCTGAAACAGGTGCCCAACCTCCTCAAAATGAGGCGGCACTGCGAGAATTAGCCGGAGATATTTATGTTATATTCGGTGGTCTAAGGATAAATGAATTGGTCCGGACCCAAAAAGAACCGCGAGCGGAGACTCCGCTGAGTGCTCTGAATCTGTGGCGCTGGTTAAATATGATCGAGCTGAACGGTCCCCTGCCTTCGGGGAGGATATCACTTTCACTATGGTCGATCGGGAAGGGATTATCGATCCATGCGATGATCCCCTTACCATTACTGGAATCATCGGGAATCGCCGTGTCCACAGGGTGTTAGTGGACACTGGGCTTCGTGCAATTTGATGAAGCGCGAAGTTGCTGAAATGTTGGGAGCTGCTGCTCATGACCTCCCGATCGCTAATATAACTCTCTGGTCGTTCGACCAGAGAAGTGTTATTCTATGCGGAAAGATTCTATTCCCAGTCACCCTTGGAGAACCATCTTAGGACCGATCGGAGGATCTGGAAATCATTGTCGTTGAAGTCAACTTGGTTTACAACGCCATTATCGGACGGACCGGCCTCAGTAAGTTCGAGGCGGTCCCATCTACTTATCATATGACGCTCAAATTCCCCTCCATCCACGGAGTTATTTATGTCAAGGGGGATCAGAAAGTAGCTAGACAATGCTACATGAGCTCGTGCCATACCTTGGCACCTATCAAAAGGGCCCGGGTAGATTTGCTGAAAGAGCCGCCGCACCCGAGGCAAGCAATGGAACCCATGGGGTTCAAGTTGATTAATCTGGTTGAGGACGACTCAACCAAAACAACTCGCATCGGGGCACACTTAGCCCCTGCTTTTGAAAAAGAACTGATCCACTTGCTGAGAAGCCATGTGGATATATTTGTCTGGACCCCGGACGATGTTCCGGGGATTGACCGATCCGATAGTGAGCATCGGATCAATACCGAGCCTGGAACAAAGCCTGTTAGGCAGAAGAGGAGACGCTATTCTCCAGAAAAAATCGAGATCATCCGGGCTGAGGTGAACAAGTTGTTGCGGTGAGGATTCATCAGAGAGAAGCACTATACTGAATGCGTTGCAAACCCAGTAGTGGTCTCCAAACCAAATGGGAAATGGCGGATGTGCATCGATTTCACCGATGTTAACAAAAGTTGTGAGTCAGATCCCTTCCATTGCCGCAAATTGACCGACTGGTAGATGCTGTGTCTGGCAGCACCATGATGAGTACCATGGATGCTTACTCCGGGTACCATGAGATCTTTCTAGCTGAGGAAGATCAGAAGAAGTCATCATTCATGACCGAAGATGGCGTTAATTGTTATGTGGTTATGCCGTTCGGTCTCAAGAATGCTGGAGCAACATATCAAAAGTTGGTCAACAAAATCTTTAGAGAACTAATCGGCCATATGATGGAAGTTTATGTTGATGATATGATTGTTAAATCTATGAATGATGAAGACCACCTTTCTTATTTGTCTCGTTGTTTCGAAGTATGCCGAAAATATAAGTTCAAACTAAATCCAAACAAATGCTGCTTCGGGATCCGAAGCGAAAAATTTCTAGGATATTACGTTTCAGAAAAAGGCATAGATGTTAACCCTGAGAAAGTACATGCTATCATTGATATGCAACCTCCAAGAAATAAAAGAGAATTTCATAGGCTTATTGGCCGACTCGTTGCACTAAGCATGTTTATTTCAAAATCCACAGACCGGGCTCTACCTTTTTTCAGAGTGCTAAGAAAAGCAAGCCATCTAGATTGGACCGAAGAATGCGATCGGGCCTTTTCCCAGATGAAGAATTATTTAAGCACTCCTTCGGTGATGGTGAGTCCAACTTGTGATGAACCTTTGGGGTTGTATCTTGCTGTATCAGAAGTTGCCATCAGCGCAGCTCTGGTGACTATCCGAGATGACATTCATAGACATGTTTATTATGTAAGTCATTCTCTGGTATCTGCCGAAACCAGATATTCCACCCTGGAAAAATTCAAGATGGCTTTAAAGAAAGCTGTATCCAAGCTGAAGCATTATTTTGAAGGCCGAACGGTTTATGTCTATACGGATCAACATCTTAAAGTAGTCCTTAAAAAAAGGATTTGAATGAGAGATAAGCAAAATGAGCTATCAAACTCAGCGCTATGTATCTGGAATTCTTGCCCCAAATGGCGATCAAGGCTCAGGTTCTGGCAGATTTTGTGGTTGAGATGACCCGATCGGCCATATATCTAAACCAAGAGGATTATCGTTGGACGGTCCACGTAGATGGACCAACCTTCAGAGGAAGAGGAGCGGGCATTACCCTGACAACGGTACAAGGTGACCTTATTCATTCCGCAGTTAAATTTTCCTTTGCTGGAACAAATAATGTGGTAGAATACGAGGCTGTATTATCGGGAATGACCTTGGCTCGGAAGATGGGAGTTAGCAGAGTGCGAATGTTTTCAGACTCAAAGTTAGTAGTGGAAAAGTCCGCACGAAGATTTGAAACTCATGATTCGATGATGAAATTATATTGTTCTAAANAAATCAATTATGAAAATTCTTTGAAAAACTCATATTTAAAGTTCTAATTTGTTTTCTTCTAAACACAATGTACGGTTTTTATAGTGCGAAAAAAATCATTCTTTTTCTTCTGAATCTTTTAAAAAACCCTAGTCTTTTAAACGTTTTTTATGAGAACTCTAGGATCGGGCATCCTGCAATAGATGAGGCCAGTAACAATTGGGTCGATTTATATGGTGGAAGCGAACTTGTGCAGCCCATTAGTATACTTAAGGTAAAATGACCCGATGTTCTGCGAGAGGACCGAAGATAACCTTGGCGAAATAAAACGTTTTCTGACAACTGGCTCCGTGGTTTAGTCCAAACGTTTACAAACCCACGCTTTCCATGCTTCGGGCCTTCACATGTTTACCACGCCTCGTGCCCGATCACGCAGACCACGCCTCGATCCCAGCCTCGTTTTACATCGCGCGACAACAACCTCTAACAAACCTGTTAGAGGCGGTTACAGAGCGTGAATTACACACGCCATTAACTATATAAATACATAGCACAACGACGGAAATAAGAGGACACTTTGGACGCGTAAGAACAAGTCGTTACCCTGCTAAAGTTCTTACTGCTTTCTTATTCCTTGTCATTTTCTTTAAACCTCTGCTGTACTATGTAATGGATTGCTTGATTAGTGAACAGGCTAAGAGCTTAATTCGCTCTTAGTCAAGTGGTTTTCTCCCCCCACTTGGAGGCCGAGATATCGAACTACTCCTCCCCCCCGGCCAGGGCTCTAACTCCCGCTCCTGGAAATGATCAGGAGCAGATGCAACGACGAGTTGACGAGCTCACCAGGGAGTTGGAGAGCATGCGTGCGCTGAAGGATTGCGAACCTAATATGGGACGCAATTCTGGTTTATTCAATAGGGCCATGGAGGCCCAAATAAGGCGAAATAAGGATGATGACTGGTGGCATAATCTGCATGCGGTCCAGACATCCTCCCAACAATCTGAAGGCGTGTCAGACGCCTTGGGAGATTTGATGCTCCCCTTTTCTGAAGAGATCTGGGCAGCAGTCCCAGATCGGCATTATCGCAACCCAGAGGGGTTGCCGACATTTCGCGGTGACGGTGATCCGATCGATCATGTTGCCGATTTTGAATTAAGGATGGGAACGGTTCGGGCCTCAGATTCGATGAAGTACCGCATCTTCGCGGCAGGATTACAAGGTGACGCCCGAACGTGGTTCAAAAATTTGCCGGCCCGATCCATACGGTCGTATGGCGGATTTATTTTGGCTTTCTCAGAGCAGTTCGCTCCAAATGTAGGACCGCCCCGAAGCAGGCAGGAACTATATCAGTTGAAATATATCCCGACAAAAATGAGTCCTCGGTCTTTCATGGAGAAATTCAATAGGACCGCCCGGGGCATCAAACTTGAGCTCCGGGACAAGATTGACATTCTACAACAGGTCTTGGGAACGTGCGGCCTTTCGGCCAGTTTGGTAAAGAGCCCAGCATCCACCTTGGGTAAACTTCTTCAGAAAATCAACAAGTATATTAAGATGGATAAAGCACTGGGGCTAGGCTATCGGAAACCTAGCGGGAATTCTGAGCCCCCAGGTGATCATATGGTTTCCTACACTAAGAAGCAGTCGCGAGAAGTAGCGACTGTAGGCGAGAATGATGTCCCCCCAAAGCAGGAGGACATTCGGGTGTATTGCGAATTACATCATAATCGCGATCACCCGACCCTGAAGTGGCCGTTGTTGAAAGAGACAGTAGCGGCAATGAATAAAGAAAAGCCCGACCGGAATGGTCAGAAGGGCAAGCGAGCGGAATCACCTTTCTGACGAGTCAGATGCTGTATGGGGCCTAGGAATCACCTTTCTCATTGGTGTATGGGACCGAAGCTGTTAGCCCGGTGGAGGTTGCCATCGGATCACCTCAGATATCTCAATATGATGAGCATATGAATAGTGAAAGGAGATTATTGGACCTCGAGATGATCGAAGAAAAGAGAGATGTGATTTACGCGCGGATGCGTGCTTATCAGCGAACTATGGAACGTGCCCATAACAAACGAGTCATCCCAAGGGAATTATTTGAAGGCGATCTCGTCCTCAAAAGCATAAAAGTGCAGAGGAATGTCGGAAAGCTGGACAGAAATTGGGAGGGACCGTATCAAATATCAAAGAAATTGGAATCAGGTGCGTATAAACTTGAAACATTGGATGGTATAGAGGTCCCCCGAACTTGGAATGTCATGAATTTAAGGCGATACTTCTTGTGAACTTTCGATTAACTTGTTTGACTTAAAAAACGCATTCCTTTAAACGTAAGCCGAAAACAAGTAAGTACAAAACAAATTATTTCTAATTGAGTGATGGACCGATCTTGAAGTTGGGTGATTTAGGACGAATCTGGACTGGTGACCGAAGCTTCTTATCCGCAAGACTCCCAAGTTGTAGTGATCGCTCTGACGAGTCAGATGCTCCTGCACTTGCCTAGTCCCATGGATGAGTTGCGATTCTCCCAGAACTCATTACGAACTAAAACACTCTCTTCAACGGCATTCATTCTTGGGAAATGACCCTTGTACTTAACAAATCTGCCACGAAAAGAGGAATGGGGGAGTCAACATATCGAAACACAAGTTCGGTCCTATTATGGGACATGTGATGAGCAAAAGCTTAGCCAATATAACCTACAGGACTTCAGTAGAACCAAGGTTCTGCCGAAGCTTATAGGGACTCATATTGAACCTGGACCGCGTCTTTCTAATCAAGATGTGACTCCAAGGACGGAATAAGAGTGATCCGCATACAATGTAAAACGACCGATCCAATCAGAATTGACCTGAGTGAGCCAAACATAATATCTGAGACCGATGGGTTAACACCTTATAAGCATCCCCGATCTTACACTTGGTGGTTAAAACATTCTCGTTAATATGAAACATGTTAATTCATATAAAAGTCAGTTATAATATTTTGTTCTGACAATTAAGAAGAAAAGAATTAAGAGGAAAAAGTCGTATATTGAAAACAAGGAGCAAGACAGGTACAAAATACAACTGAGATTTAACTACCCTGCCCATCTTCCTTGTCTTCAATTCCCTGCTCCTGCGGTTCCTTCCGGGCCGCGAGCTGCTTCAATTCTTCTTCTTGGTCGGCCACCTTTTGGTTGACCGTCTTCTCTATTTCCTCAAAGAGGTAGAAGAAAGGATCATCTTCCAGAACATGCTTTTCCAAAGTTGGAATAACCTGGAAGTTGTCATCTCTCTCAAGTGGCTCGATCGCCTTCCATCGCTTGTCCAAAAGGGAAAGCCCGAACTGCTTTATAACCTGCCCTCGCATGTTATCCAGGTATTTAGCAGTGTACATCTCATGTATGTTATCCACCAAAGCGAATAACAAAGGGGACCGAGCGAAGCCTAGGACTGCTTCCCGGACCGAACCTTCAGCCGAAGTGCGGGTCCTTGTCAATTTCTCTTCCAAGTTCGCCTTTTCTTCTTGGGCCTGAAGGAGAAGTTCGTTTAGCTTATTTCTCTTCTCCTGGGCCCGACCCTAAACTTGGTTGACCTCTTCTTCCTTGGCCCGCAGCTTGGCCTCCAGGCCAGAAATTTGCCCCTGAGCTGTCTTCTCTATCTTCTCCAACTCAGAGACTTTATCTGCTAAGAGCGAGACTTCGGTCCCAGCTCTTAGCAGTTCATTATCCAGTCGGTCCCGGTCCTCTCGTATCGTGACCAACTTACTATGTTTGATCTCAACTTGTTTTTTCGCAAGGTCAAGTTGATCTTGGACTTGTTGTGACACAACACTGCCACCTTGGTTCTTCTCCACGGTGATGACAGTTGTGAATGCCTTCCTCAGCATCTGCATAAGATAATAATGTCAAAAAAGTAATGCTTCGGGCCTTAATATAAAAGAAAATTACCTTAGTGGTGAGGTCGAGGAAGCCCTCAATGATTTCTTCCCCAGACATGTCCGCTTGGACATTGTCTGGGTTTTGCTCTCCATAAAGGCGTAAATCCTTCAGGAAAACACTTATTCCGGAGGTTAATTTCCTCCCCTTACTGAACCTGTCTAGCAGGCCTAAGGCAACTCCCCAGTCGAAGTTAGTCTTAGGGCCCGAGGCAGGCTCCTTCAAAACGATCCCCCTAGAGGGGACGAAGCACTCCCCCCTTTCTTCAGCCTTTTGAGATCCCTCGGGACTTCTGCTTCGATCGCCCTCTTCCCTTTTCCTAAGGGGATCGGCGGCAGGGAGACGTTCGCCTTAAGATGAGAATCGGGGAGAACCTTCTCTACGAGAACGGCTCCCTGCATCAATAAAGCAACTGTATTAACACTAATAAAGGAGTTGTTTCCGATTTGGTAGAGGCTGGATAAGCTCAAAGAACGATTCCGAGCCATTATCATCTCCTCTACCACTCCAAATACCCGAAACGCAGGCCCTTCTCCCGTCGAGGGTTGTCCTGTGCAGCGTAGGGTTAGTGTGCCCGCGCTGGTGTTTTGGATCGGGGGGTTCCTGGACCCCGATGGAACCATCATACCCCCCGTTGCTGATTCACTTTCCTCAGCACTCCCGTTGCTTCGCATTGTCATTCAGAAGGACGGACCGAAGCAGCAACCATACGCTTGAACCATGAGCTAGACATCGTCTCAGTCGAGTCTGCAAAACAAATACATAATGATCAGGAAAGGATAGAATAAAAACATTACTTCATACCTGATCCTTCTGACGGATCTGAGCTAGAAAACATCCCATTCGGGGCTGGGGATCCGATCCTATCCGTGACACATATTTCTATCAATATTTTCTCCCGAAGCAGCTCCGTTCGCTTAAGGCGTGCTTCGGGAGGGGGAACATCGCAAGTGTATTTGCGGTGTCCGGACGAGAGGGGTTGAACCTGGTTCGGTCCAACTGGCCTATGCGTGGGTGAGTTATGCGTGGCCACATCTTCAACATGTCCTCTTTTGGGAGTGTTATCCACATATAATAAGACTCTCACGCATGGAGAGACTCTTCTTTATCAATTATAGCGCACTTTTTAGTGCGCACCGCTATATAGTATAATTTGCGGCATCCTAACAGACCTTTACCCATTCGGGACCCCACCAAGAACAGATTGAAAAAATGTTCTAAGGTCGGAGCCTTGTTCTGTTGGTGGCAATAAAATATGAATGCCACTATATACACATAACTACCCGGAAATAACGCAAAAGTAGGGCAGTGAATTTCTTTAAGAACGGCTGCTACAAAAGGATGCAGCGGAAAACGAAGCCCGCACTTTAAAGAAGCGTAACTGACCGAAATAGCGGATGCTGATACATTCATTTCCGCCGGAAGGAAACATGAAATATCTTCCCGTCCATTCCAGATGGAATAATGTGCCGGAATCGATAACCTAGACCTAAACTCCTCAATATCCAACTCAGATATTGTTGGATATCTCATTTTATGAGGAGCCATAGTATATACCTTAACGAAAATCGGAATGAAATGGGTTGAACGTGAAACAGATTGAAGGCGCAGAGAGCTCGATTGGGCAATTCTTCCTTCGCGAAATGACGATGAGGAGAAACAGTACCCAAAACTCCGATTTAAATATTAATTTCCCAACCAATGGTGAGCTGCCACGTAATATTGCCACAGACGATGGCAGTACAAACACACTCATCATGCCTGTTGAATTATCGAATGTGAAGAGTCGCAAATCTGGATATTAATATTTAAAAAATAACAAGAACAAAATTATAACACAAATATACGCTATTGAATTTTAAATACAAATTGATTCCTACACTTGTAAACTTAAGTGAAAGATCGGTCCCCTGGACGCTCACTACCAGCAGGTACGGTCCCATATTCTTTCGAATGTATAAACATTGTGTGATCGGTCTTGTATCACCTCTACGATGACAATCAAGTCTGAGGGGCTAGTGATTAGAACTCTATGACCGGGCACCCTGCAATGAATGAGACCCAGTAACGATTGGGCCGATCCATATGGTGGAAGCGAACTTGTGCAGCCCATTAGTATACTTAAGGTAAAATAGCCCGATGTTATGCGAGAGGACCGAAGATAACCTTAGCGAAATAAAATGTTTTCTGACAACTGGCTCCGTGGTTTAGTCCAAACGTTTACAAACCTACGCTTCGGGCATTCACACGTTTACCACGCCTCGTGCCCGATCACGCAGACCACGCCTCGGTCCCGGCCTCGTTTTACATCGCGCGACAACAACCTCTAACAAACCTGTCAGAGGCGGTTACAGAGCGTGAATTACACACACCATTAACTCTATAAATACAGAGCACAACGATGGAAATAAGAGGACCCTTTAGATGCGTAAGAACATGCCGTTACCCTGCTGAAGTTATTACTGCTTTCTTATTCTTTGTCATTTTCTTTAAACATCTGCTGTACTCTGTAATGGATTGTTTGATTAGTGAACAGGCTAAGAGCTTAATTCGCTCTTAGTCAAGTGGTTTTCTCCCCAATTCCTGGAGTTTCCACTATAAATCGTTCTGCATCATTGTTATTTCCAGTTTCTTAATCGTTTTCCCATAAAAAATAAATCAAAACCGAGTTCGTTTGTTGACGAACCGGATGACTGTTGGTACGCTCTAAAAAGGGACCATAACAGTTTTAAAAAGTAAAGGCATGGCAATGAATATATCAATGTTTTCATATCATTGATATGTCGCCGGTATATCGTCCGGTATATCAAATACCGGGTAGTATCATGATCTTTTTGGTATCGTCCGCTACCGTGTATTAACGTCGATTTACAGATTTTTTGTATCGGATCCTAAAAAATTAATTACATATTACTTTTTAAGAAATAAAATTGATATTGCCCAGGGTTATTTATGTAATTATGATACCCCCGGGGCTCGTCTGACGTGGCTAAAGGGTATTTTGATTTTCTATTATATTTATTGAGCGATGTGATTTCGGGGGAAATCTCATAATTTGGGTATCCCGGGCGTACGTATGAGGATTCTGATGGTGTTTTGAGGTGTTTTGGATGATTTCGGTCGAAAATGATGCCAGAGGTATTTTCATAATTTGGCACTCGGAAAGTTCGTTGGCGACCTAAGGCGATATTTTTGGCTATCTCCTAAGAATCTGGAGACAATAAATTGGTAAAGAATATTCCCGAATATTTTCTCAACATTACGTGCTATTAGTGTTCCACCAGGATGCATTCTCGAAGTTCCGGGGCGCTGTGATACTTATTTCGGATTAATTGGATATTTTCTAAGCAAGTTGGGCTAATTTGACTAAGATTGGGCTTTTGGACCTTAAGTTGACTTATTGGGCCGAGTTTTTCTATGAATACAAGACCCCAGGCTCCAAAAAAGGGTTCAGACTGTAGGCATACTTCCAATGCATGTCTCTTGCTAGAATTAATCTCGGTATTTGCGAGATTCCGTTATCCGCGACTTTTCGTTCGAAAAGTCGCGAGTCGCAAGTTTTTGTTCCAAAACTCGCGACTCTTTGCTCGGCTAGGGGATTCACGAGATTTCGTTCGAAATCTCACAACGAGCAACACATTCGCAAGTTTCCACCCGAGCACACTACTATTCGCGAGTATTCGTACTAAATCTCGCGTCCAGGACCATTTCAGCCACTATTCGCGAGACTCTGCTTCATTCGCGAGTTTTTGAGTGGCATCACTATTCGCAAGTTTTCCCGTGCCATCGCCATTCGCGAGTTTCGCTTCGCAGTTTTCACTATTCGCAAGTTTTTGTACCAAAACTCGCGACTAGCCCCTTATTCGCGAGTTTTCGGCAGTTTCATCGTGACGGAGCATATTTGATGGCTTTTCGTACCGTTTTCGCTCAGATTACCAATATTTATTCATTGTAATTGTATCTATCGATTATTGTAGTGAAAACCAAGGTAGAGCTTCGCTCTCCCGATGAAGTAAGCTCACACATTGTGGGCCCAACCTCGTATATCGCTCGCGTCCCCACAATAATTGAACTCAAAATTATATAATAAATTGACTGATCATAAGCGACAAAAATAAAATAAAATTCGGTACCGATCGGTATACCATCACAAACCGACATTATTTAATTGTTTTATAGAATTTTAACGGATTATTTAACGGCAATAACTAAATTTAACAAAAAATATGACATGTGTGTCATTTTTCATTCTTCCAAACATGTATGATGAAAATCAAATTATTCCAACACAATTAGTATGAACAGTAAATGTACCCAAATGAAAATATGTGAATGAAATTGGCATTGCCGTAATTTAGTTTTTTTATGTGGGCTTAATGAAATATTGAAAATAGTGGGGGTCAAATTTGCAATTTTACCATTTTTAAAAATTGATTACACCATTATCCAATTAGATGCCGATTGCTACGTATTTTCTTTGGCAGATGCGACTGTTATATAATAAATTATGAGAATCAAAACGATGTCGTTTAACTCTACAGCCATCCGCTGAAAGATCACGACGGCGGAGATGGACGCAGGCATTGTTTATCTTAACATCGGTGATTGTTTCTATTTCACTCTATCTTCATATGCGTATTATAGAATTATGTTTATTTGCCGCAGATAGGGCAACTGACGCTAGATTATACTCTATTTGGGAACTGTACTTAATTTCATGATCTGCTGTTCTGTTGATGTTTAATTTCCCTTAGAATACTGCGTATATATCCCGTAATTGAGTTTTTAAACGATTCTTTTGTAGGAGGCAAGAAATTTTGCACAACGGCTGATACCTTGACTCAGCGTGAACCAGATTCAATGCTTGCTGCAATGTTCAGCGGCCGTCATACAGTTCATCAAGATCCAGAAAAGGTTTTTACACATGTGATGAATAAAACCTGTTATTTACCATGCCTTCAGTTTTTTGAAGTAATCATCTCGAATGTACACAACAAAAAACTGAGATCTATATGATTCTTCATTCTTTTGAAGAGGTGATTGCCATTTATGTGATTAGATTTTCTATTTCTTAGGGTTACTAAATGCTTAAATATCAAATTGACCCATATTGGATTTGAGATGAAATTTGGATTCGTTTATAAGAGAGAATGTGTAATGACTTGTTCAAGTCTTTTATTGCACGGATACTTATATACGTTATATCCGTGCACACTCCCTTCATAATTTCGATCAGACTCTTTAATTCCAACATGATATCGGAGTTGGTTCGATCAAAATCCTAATTATTATTACCAAGAAATTCCGATTCATTTCAATTCGTAAGTCAAAATTTGTTAGGTATTTGGACTTGAGGGGTATGTTGAAATATCAAATTGTTCCATATTGGATTTGAGATAAATTTGGATTAGTTTATAAGAGGGAATGCGTATCATAGTAAATAACTTGTTCAAGTCTTTTATGGTGTGATCTCCTCCCTATGCACACTCCTGTCATAATTTCGGTCATACTTTATAATTCCAACATGGTATCGGAGTTGGTTCGGTTAAAATCCTGATTATTAATACCAAGAAAGTTCGTTTCATTTCAATTCGCAAGTCTAAATTTGTGAGGCATTGGACTTGAGGGGGTGTGCCGAAATGTCAAATTGTCCCATATTGGATTTGAGATAAATTTGGATTGGTTTATAAGAGGGAATGAGTATCATAGTAAATACTTTGTTTAAATCTTTTATGGTGTGGTTTTCTCCTCTTATACTTTACATCCGTGTATCCCGTCATAATTTCAGTCAGACTCTATAATTGCAACACTAGAGTTTATTTTTATGTTGACATTAATTGCTGAAAACGTAAAAGAACAACTTATATTGATGTATTGTGATAATCCATTTTTTCTAACAAGCTCATGTTTATGCTGTTTCAGGGATATGTTTTTGTTGACAGAGACGGAAAACATTTTAGGCATATTTTGAATTGGTTGCGTGATGGTATAATTCCTAACTTAGAGGAATCTAAGTATCCCGAGCTTCTGCGTGAAGCTGAGTATTACCAGCTTCTCGTGAGCTACCCTTTGATTATTTACTTATATTTCTCATTACTCCTGATTTCTCTAATGCTACCAAAAAGCATAGAAAAATTAGTATTGTGCTCAGTCCTTTAATTTAAGCTGGCTGCTGTTTAACTTCAGGGATTAATAGATGACATTAAATCATGCATCAATAAAAAGAAGGATGAAGAGGAGATGGAATCTGAATTAAGCCGTGTCGATATCATCAAGTGCATTCAGTCCGAGAGGGTCAGATTTCGAGGAGTCAATTTATCTGGCCTTGATCTTTCTAAACTGGTATTATTTATCTTTATTCTAAACCGTCATCCGATTTTAGCTGCATCATCTTTTCATGATTCATTGCTATATACATTTTTGTTGAAATATTGTCTCACCTCGGTTGTGGAAATATAAATAGTCTAGTTTATAAGGGGAGTAATTTTCTTGGCTTAACCTTTTCAATGTTATTCACTTCTCTTATGGATTGTGCTACACGAACACTCTTCCGGCCCATTGAATTCTAAATTTCTACAATTTTATCATAAAAATGATGCAGGATTTATCATTTGTTGACTTCAGTTATGCGTGCCTAAAGAATGTCTTCTTTTCACGTGCAAATCTTCAATGTGCAAAATTTAAGGTACTTCATATTTTAGATTCAAGATAATCCGTCATCATTCATCTCATCATTTCACTCTTATTTGAGGCAGGATGCAGATGCTGAAGCTTCCATATTTCATAATGCCACTTTAAGAGAGTGAGGCCGTCTTTTTTTTGCTTCTCGAGAATCGCTAGATTTTATTTGCATTGTTAATCATTTTTATTTTATGCATCAAAGATGTGAATTTACTGGAGCTAATCTTCGTGGAGCTCTCTTAGCTGGTGCCAATCTTCAGAGTGCAAATTTACAGGGTAAATAAAGCTTGGTAGATCTCATACACCAATTTTCTTTAAGTTTCTCGTTTCTCAATATAACTCATTTTTTTCATTAATCGTAGATGCTTGCTTGGTCGACTGCAGCTTCTGCGGGGCAGATCTTCGTACTGCACATCTTCAGGTTCAGCCTATGTACTTGATGAGAGCTTAACGTTATCTTTTTGAGCTTTAGCAATGAAAAACTGAGGATTTATCTGTTCTTATGAGGTTGTTTAATATGTATTGAAACTTTTTTTCAGACTGCTGATCTTACAAATGCAAACTTAGAAGGAGCAAATCTTGAAGGCGCTAATCTAAAGGTCGAATTTCTGCAGCCCAAATGCATTCCATTGTTGAATTATTTGCTCACTTGGCTTATGGGATTGCTTTAAATTTTCGGTTTAATGGCTTTTTTCTGACCAAGATGTGCTTGAAATGCTAGTGTCATTTAATATGCCATACTAGAAAACTGTGTTAGTTAACGTTAGCCAAACGGTTTTGGTGGTGTTCGTGTCGCACCGGGATGACTGTGCGATCCCACATCGGTTATAGACCGGAAACGATCATATGCTAAGTATAATGATTCACCCACCATTACACTAAGACTTTTCTCTTGTAAAGTGGCAAGGATCCCGGTGGAACCAAAAAAATATGAGTGATCCATTGGAAAGTTTATGCTCAGGGAAAAAGTAAAACCTTGAGGATTAGGTGGAAGTCATTAGGGCTAGTCTTTTTTCTAAAGCGAACAATATTGTGCAAGTGGGAAGCGGATCGTTACAGGTGACCCAGTTTTTCTAAAAAATGCTGGTTCGACCGGAGCCTATGGATAAATGGCTCGGGTTTTTTCCACGGGTTACATAGTTAGAAAATGTTCTATGTGCATCTTTATAGCTTCTTTTGTTGTGATTCAGCTTAACCTCCAAAATCCATGTATTGGCTCTTGCAGGGTGCCAAGCTAACCAATGCAAATCTGAAAGGTGCAAATCTACAAAGAGCTTATCTACGTCATGTCAATCTTCGTGAAACAGTAAGTTTTTCTCTAACCAATGCATTCTACCCGAAAACCGTTAAACGAACAGATTATACTCGGTTAACTGTATAACCGATTAACAGTGAAATCAGTTAAACGGTAATCTACTTTAACTATTTATTCATATGATGAAACAGTTTTGGACATGAATAAATATGCTCTCGTTATATCTGTTTCGGTTGGTTAAATTACAGTTAAACGGTGTGGTGAAGGAGAATGAAAAGCTTGATGATAAATTTGTTGTTTGTTACACAGGATTTAGAAGGAGCAAGACTTGATGGTGCAAATCTTCTTGGTGCAATAAGATGATCCAAATATGTAAGTTCGTTTTTTTGAATCCGATTCATATCCTCTCGGGTCGAAGATGATTAAATGTAGTTTTATAATGTGTTAATGCTTTCACAGTTTACTATGGAACATCAATGTTTTCATATCTAGTTCAATTGGTTTGGGTTGAACGGTTGATCCGTTGATACTATTGAAATGATACAATCTGACCGAAATTAACACGTGAGAACGTAATCGGGGGAGAACATACATTTATTGAACTTGCACAAGTCATTATGTAATGACACACTTGACCCGTATAAACATAATTTCTACAACTTTCATAACTAATGTGAGATAAATAAACACTCCGTCGCAAGTCCAATCATGTAACATATTCGGACTTCCGAAATTTGAAATGAATTGAACAATCTTTGATACCATGTTTAACTTATAGAATTTGTCTTAAAATATCACGTGACTGCGTGAACAGACGAGATCTTAAAGGTAGGGATCTCACATTTAAAATATTTGAACAAGTCGTATATGAATTTGGCTAAAATTAATATGTGAAAGTGTGACAGACGAGATATTAAAGGTAAACGATCATATATTTAAAAGATTTAAAGAAGTCGTTATATTAATTTGGTTATATATTAAAAGTAAGTGATCGTATATTTAAAAGATTTGAATAAATTATTATATGATGATATTCTTATTCTTATAAACATAATTTATCAAATTTTCATAACAAATGTGGGATAAATTAAATATATAAGTTCATTAAAAAACTATTTGATAGATTTTTAGTTGAATTTTATTTTCTTTCTCATTATTCTTGTACGTAATAAAGTTTATAACTTGAATTAATATTTAATAACTCTTATAATAAATTCATCATTTATTTATTGACGGGTTTATAGCTTAATATTACATTTCAATAATGTAATGAAAATTACGGATCTATAAACCTGGGAATTGAGAAATTGTGAAGATCAACTAGTGTGTGATTTAAGCACTTTGAGTAGGTGTATTCAAGTCAACCACGTGATTGTCTGCGTGCCACCGACGTCTTGAAAATGGACACTTGGACAGTATAGAGGGGTATTTTTGGTCATTGTAAATGTCAATATTAAGGGAATGTGGGCCCGCCGTGGGGTTGGCAATCTCACCAACCCCACCAACTATTTATTATTATTTATCATTAAATCCTAATCACGACTCTTAATAAGTGGAATAGTTGGTTAATATATACTATTTTATTGATTTGTGATCGTATTTGTTCGTTTAAATAAAAATATAACAATGTTCGAACAATAATACAACCTCTAATAAAACATGAATATGAATATTCGAATTTGAATATTGACATACTATCTCCATGAATATGAACAAATGGATCGAAAATGAAAAATAGAACAAAAAACAAGAGATCGAAACATAATTGAATATAAATACAAACACGAACATTAACAAAACTTAAAAATAAGAACAATAATAATTACCTCAAAGTCAGGATAATTTGATAAATAAGAACAATATTAATATTAACAAAATGAATACCTCAAAGTTAGGATATTTTGTAAAACTTACCAAATAATAATATTTAGTGAAATAAATAATAAAAAATGTTAATTTGTACTCCAAAAATAAGCTCAATTATATTTACTTATTTAGATATATATTTAAGAAATAGTAAAAATAAAATAACATTGGACCAATCGCGGTAGGTAAGAATGCCAAGTCAGAAGGTAGATCCACGCGCATTGAACCGCGCGTGACTACACATCAGAACAATACCGGCTCAACGCCGATTCGTCCGTTTAGTCTATAAATATACTCACCACCCATTTCCCTGAACTCGCGTCTTGCCTATCTACAAGAACTTCTCTTACGTTCCTTTTTTCGAGGTCCGATTTGTTTCTTTTTTCTGCGTCAGCCTTTTTTATTTGTGGGTGTGAGTGATAATTTTCACTCGTGAACTGTTTGTTTCTTAGTTTCTAAATTACCATCTTTGTGTTATAGCCTCTGTTCATTTAGATCTATTGGTAAGAGTGTGATTTCGGTGTTTTTCAGTGACCCCAGTGAAATTTTGTGGTGTTTGAATGCGCATTTGAGTTGTTTTTGTTGATTCGTTTATTGGGAGTGAAAAACTGAATCTTGATCTAGATTTGGATTTTAGATCTGGGCAAATGAGGATGTTTTTCAGTATCTTCAGTAACGTTAAATCTGTTGTGTATTGCCTCTGTTACTTCTCTTACGCTTGGATCTGAATATCTATTCTTATTTGTTTTGTTAAAGTTTAGATCTTTAATCATTTTTATGCGCATTCTTTCATTCCCTTCCCGATCTTCTTGTCTGTGTTCTTTTTTTTGTTTTTTCGCAGGTTATATTTAACGTTTAATTCCCATTTGTTCTTTTAGTATCTTCGATTCAGCATCTTTATAATTTGTGTATCTTTGAAGAATGATGTTGATAATGCCAGTTTTCTTGTCATTATTATGACAATTATGTTAAATTTGCATTGTTTGTAATAGAGAGAGCTTCTTCCCTCATTGCCTTCTTCGCTTTTAACTTATTTTCTTTTGATTTACAGAAGAATGGCATCACACGTTGTTGGATATCCTCGTATGGGCCCAAAGAGAGAGCTAAAATTTGCTCTTGAATCTTTCTGGGATGGTAAAACCAGTGCTGATGAGCTCGAAAAAGTTGCGGTTGAACTCAGAGCATCGATTTGGAAGCAAATGTCTCAAGCTGGAATTAAGTACATCCCGAGCAACACATTCTCGTACTACGATCAGGTTCTCGATACAACTGCGATGCTTGGTGCCGTTCCACCGAGATATGAATGGAACGGAGGGGAAATCGGGTTTGGTACGTACTTTTCGATGGCTAGAGGTAATGCTTCTGTTCCTGCTATGGAAATGACCAAATGGTTCGACACAAATTAGTAAGTAAATTTACCCGTAATCCATTATGTTTGTTTTATTACTGTTTCATTCGTAAAACGAATCGTTTCGGTTTTGTATTTTGTAGCCATTTCATTGTTCCTGAGTTGGGACCTCAAGTGAAATTCTCTTATGCTTCTCACAAAGCTGTTAATGAATACAAAGAAGCGAAAGCGGTATGATTTTATTGTTCTTTGTGTTAATTTGCAGCTCGAATGATGCTTTATTATCTCTTAAACAGCTCGGTGTCGATACGGTACCGGTACTTGTTGGCCCGGTAACATACTTATTGCTCTCGAAACCTGCTAAGAATGTCGAGAAGACATTCTCTCTTCTTTCTCTCCTCGACAAGATTATCCCAGTTTACAAGTAAGAATTCTTTTACATTGTAAAAATATTTGTAATGTTCCTTCGGGTTTTTTAACGAGTTACTCGAACAGGGAAGTTATTTTGGAGCTTAAGGAAGCAGGTGCTTCATGGATCCAGTTCGATGAACCAACTTTAGTTATGGATCTTGAGCCTCAACAATTAGAAGCATTCACAAAAGCTTATGCTGAACTAGAGTCATCATTATCTGGTCTTAATGTTTTGATCGAAACTTATTTTGCCGATTTACCCGAGGCTGCATATAAGACACTTACATCACTCAGTGGAGTTTCTGGATTCGGGTTCGATTTAGTTCGTGGAACGAAGTCACTTGATTTGATCAAAGCCGGATTTCCTTCCGGAAAGTACTTATTTGCCGGAGTTGTCGATGGAAGAAACATTTGGGCTAATGATCTTACTACATCACTTGCTACATTGCAATCTCTTGAAAGCATTGTCGGAAAGGGTAAATGTTCGGATAATTCGTACTTTTCCCGGTTCGTATTATTACATTGATTGTGTTTTAATCTGTCTTTATTCAGACAAGCTTGTAGTATCAACATCTAGCTCACTTCTCCATACCGCTGTCGATCTCGTGAATGAACCGAAACTCGACAAAGAAATCAAATCTTGGCTCGCATTCGCAGCACAGAAGATTGTCGAAGTAAATGCACTCGCTAAAGCTTTGAGTGGAGAGAAAGATGAGGTAATTTCTAGCTTAACTTCATCCCATTTCGCATGGTGATTATTCCGATATTTCGTTTTGTTCGTAGGAATTTTTCGCTGCCAATGCCGCAGCTCAAGCTTCTAGGAAGTCCTCTCCTAGAGTGAATAACGAAGCTGTACAGAAAGCTGTAAGTCGAACGAATACTTTGTATTAGTTTGAAATATCTTGTAAGAATCCTCGTTTTTTTGTCCGAACAGGCTGCTGCGTTGAAGGAATCCGATCATCGTCGTGCTACAAATGTTAGTGCACGTCTCGATGCTCAACAAAAGAAGCTCAATCTTCCAATTCTCCCGACTACCACTATCGGTTCATTTCCGCAAACTCTTGAACTTAGAAAAGTTCGACGAGAATACAAGGCGAAAAAGTTCGTTCTTTTTTCTAGCTTTGTGAATTCTTGTCTTCCCACAAAAGATTAAACTTCATTTTTGCTTTCTTTATCTAGAATCTCCGAGGAAGAGTACATCAGTGCTATCAAGGAAGAGATTCGAAAAGTTGTCGAGCTTCAAGAAGAGCTCGACATTGATGTTCTTGTTCATGGAGAACCCGAGGTTTGCATATTTTCGAATCCCGACTGAATATTCCGATACATTTACGTCTTTTTCGATGCTTTTTTCGTATAGAGAAATGACATGGTTGAGTACTTCGGAGAACAACTCTCCGGCTTTGCTTTCACTGCCAATGGATGGGTTCAATCTTACGGATCTCGTTGCGTTAAGCCACCAATCATTTACGGAGACGTTAGCCGACCCAACCCGATGACTGTTTTCTGGTCCACTGCGGCTCAAAGCTTCACTAAACGCCCCATGAAAGGAATGCTTACTGGTCCAGTCACCATTCTTAACTGGTCCTTTGTAAGAAACGACCAGCCAAGGTAAGCCTAAATTGTCTTAATCTCATGAATGTGAAGCTAAAAACCTTACTATTTCTTGTTTCGAAGATTCGAAACTTGTTACCAGATTGCCCTTGCGATCAAAGATGAAGTCGAAGATCTCGAAAAAGCCGGAATAACCGTTATACAAATAGACGAAGCTGCACTTAGAGAAGGGCTTCCTTTAAGAAAATCTGAGCATGCTTTTTATCTAGACTGGGCAGTTCATTCATTCAGAATCACAAACTCCGGTGTCGACGACACAACTCAGGTTCAAATTCTTACAAAACTCGGGCTTCGAGGATGTCTTAAATATATGTGTTATTACAATGCAGATTCACACTCATATGTGTTACTCAAACTTCAACGACATTATTCACTCTATAATCAACATGGATGCTGATGTAATCACAATCGAAAACTCTCGTTCAGATGAGAAGCTTTTATCGGTTTTCCGAGAGGGTGTTAAGTACGGTGCCGGGATTGGGCCGGGAGTTTACGATATTCATTCACCGAGAATTCCTTCTAAAGAAGAGATTGCTGAAAGGATCAATAAAATGCTTGCTGTTCTTGAAACTAACATCCTTTGGGTTAACCCTGACTGTGGTCTGAAGACACGCAAGTATGCTGAGGTTAAGCCGGCTCTGGAGAATGTTGTTGCTGCGGCTAAGCTTCTTCGTACTCAGCTCGCTAGCGCTAAGTGAGCCGAGCCGTATTGGACAAGCTTAAGTTTCTATTATTTTTGGATTGTTTTTAATATTAAATTTGATTTTAAGGAATAAATAGTTATTTCTGGTTTTCTACGTATGATTTGTTAGAAAATGTGTCATGGATATTGTCTTCTTTTATGTCATTATTGTTTTATCGAAATTCGAATTGTTTTCATGAGTTTTTTGTTATACATGACATTGTATTTTGTTATGTTGTTAAAAAATAGCATTAATTTTCGATTGATTTTATTTTTGTCATGAATTAATTTTGTTTTAGAAATATAGTACTGATTTGCAGTTTGACATGGGTAGCTTTTTTCGTAGCTCGGTTTCTATAATTATAGAAATCGAGCTACCATTTTTTTATTTTTAATTGTTGTTTTTAATGTCTTTTCGATATAAAAAAAATGGTAGCTCGGTTTCTATAATTATAGAAACAGAACTACGAAAAAAGCTGTCCGTGTCAGACTGCAAATCAGTGCTATGTTTCTAAAACAAAATTAATTCATGACAAAAACAAAATCAATCGAAAATTAATGCTATTTTTTACGTTTTAACAAGTTACAATGCTATCTAAAAAACTCACCCTTGTTTTCATACTAGTCATTGGTACGGCAAGAATCTGATGGTCTTTTAATATATATACAATTTAATTAAATATTTTACAATTAATTAAATAATTGGGATATAAGTTGTGTTCTTTTTTAGAAGTATCCATAGTCAACGGATTTTTTTATCATAATTAATGATTAATATCTAGTTTTTTGTTTTGTTGTTTTTAATTTTATTTATTTTTTTGAAAAAAAATAAATTTTGATATTGGGTTATACCGGTTATATCTTTACGAACATAAATGGAATTCTATATCGATATGAAAATATTGATAGTAAATGCAATATTGTTCAATGACTCCTAACGTGAACCGTAGTTGATTCGTTTGAGTTTTTTACAATGTTTTCAAATGTTCATTGAAAAGATATTTTCGCTAGGTCATCGATTGAACAATGTCTTACTGGTATGAGAACATAGATACATCCATGCAAAAAATCGATAGTACAAATAGGATAACGAAAAAATAAACTTTAAGGTGTGGAGAATGAGTGCAACCTTGGATCAATGTTTTTATATCAATGTATTGATCTAGAGCGATATAATTGATGGTTTTAAAATTTTTATTTCACAAAGTTCAATATTTTTATTTCAAAAAAAAGATTTAAATATTAAAATAGGAAAAATATATTTTTATAATTGTTGTGGTTCGAAAACCGGGGGTGTCAACAGTCGACCGGTTCGTTGCAAGACGAACTCGGTTATTATTTGTTTGATGTGTGGAGAACGATTATGAATCAAAGGTGAAAAGACGCAAAGATTTTAGAGTGGAAAACCTCGAAATCGAGGAAAAAACCACTTGACTAAGGGCTAAAGGAAGTGCCCTTAGTCGGCTCAATAAGCACAATAATCATCATACAAGTCATGTTTGTTCTTTTAGACAACAAAGAGAAAAAGGAGAATCGAAAATAAATCGAGAGCAATTCCTTCATGCGAAAGCTCTGGAGAGAAAACGGAAGAATGTCATTTTCTCACACTTTAAGTGTCATTTTTATACTCCCACTGTACTGTGTACAGTAGGATGTCGTTTTGTGTCTGTCCTTTGCTGCTAGGTCGGCTAATGTCAGGTGGAGCAGCCGCCGGAAACGGCCTCACAGAGCTGCATGGCGCTAGACCTTTCGGTGCTACTAGCCGGTTACTCTCTGGCCAGTGGTGGCTCGTACGCCTTCGTCGGACCACGCTTTTGACAGGGCTGTCGAGGGTTGTCGTTGCATGGGTTGAGTAAGAATGGTCCGAAGCAACGCCTGTAATATGTGGACAGATCGGTCCGGCGCGTTGGAGATGCTGGACCCTACACATCGGGACCGATCGCCATAGATGATCGATTGGGCCATAGGATCTGAATGAGCCATTCACTCACGTGGGCTGGCTCTGGGCCTTCAAGTTCGGCTTACGTTGTTTGGGCTTCTTTGGCCAAGCTTGGCCCTGACCCTGTCTGGGGTACCGGGTTCCGGGATTCGATCAACCGATTGAGATCGTTTGTGCATAAGTTCCCTATCGCAACGACGGAAACTTGTACCCGAACTGGTTGTAACGGCGTCCTTGGGGACCGATCCTGCACTTAGAAATTTCATGATGTGGATTTTCAAATTTGAAATCCGTAACAGTTGAGGTTAGGAGCGTAATTCTAGGCTCTGCAATAGCTAACGCCTTTCCATATTCCAAAGGGGGGGCAGACTATCAGACTACAGCCGCCTACAGAGATGACGTGTCACCCTGTGATTGAGCAGTACGTGATATAAAAGTCAGGATTTTCGCTTGGTGCAGCCATTATCACTCTTTGCGACAGACTGCTCAACTTTTGAATCCTCCGGCGATTTCGCTCAACCGTTGCTCACCTTCAAATCTTCTACAAACTTTAAGGTAATCATCCATGGCACCCCGTAGATTTAGGTACCCTAATATCGCTACCATGGACCTTGAAGCATTTCGGGTCAAGTTTTCTATTCCAGCCCATTATCCTATCTGGAGGGGGAAGGAAGACGTTCCATGCTTCCTTCCCGCTGAGATGAACGTTCCGGCTAGCGCTATACCCGTTAGATATGCCTCCCTTAGATCAGGCTTGCGATTTCCCCTTCATCCTTTCGTCGCAGCCGTTCTTCGGGAGATTCACTGCCCGACTTTTGCTCTTTTTCCGGGCAGTTATGTATATATTACCGCTTTTATTTATTATTGTCATAAACAGAGGGTAGAGCCAACCCTTAGGCATTTTTTCAACCTGTTCCTGGTGGGATCCCGTAGGGGCAGAAGGTTGTTAGGAGGTCGCAAGCTATATTATATAGCTACCCGAACGAAGGAGTGTGCTATCGTGGACAAGGAAGATTCCCTACATGAATAGGAATCTTGCTATGTTTGGATAGCCATCCCGAGGGAGGACTTGCTGAAAGTTACATTCCTAACCACACACCCCGACATCGGGAGGTTGGACCGAAGCCGTTTCAACCCATCCCACCCTGATATTACCAACACGTTGGCAATGCTTCCTCCTCCCGAACGGCGTCTAAAAGAATTGACATCCTTCGGGAGAAGAAGCTATTAGAGATCGGGGTAACAGGAAGAAAGGGAGCCCCTGCCCCGAAGGGTATCTTCTCAAGTTCTGACTCCTCTGAGTCAGAAGGGTCGGGTACGACTTTGCTTACTTTAATTCATATTTCCTGATTCTCATTATTTTCCTTTTACAGATTCCACTGAAACAATGTTTGGGAATCGACT
Source organism: Utricularia reniformis (assembly GCA_009725065.1). Lineage (NCBI taxonomy): Eukaryota > Viridiplantae > Streptophyta > Magnoliopsida > Lamiales > Lentibulariaceae > Utricularia > Utricularia reniformis. Next base: position 91,340 of record RWGZ01001332.1, on the reverse strand, counting down.
TGCTGCAGTGGTTGCTGCTTCAAAAGCCAAGAAGGAGGCCCAGCTGCAATCATCAAAACCAAAGCCCAGCGCAGCAGCGGGGCCTTCACGATCATCGGGGAGTTCCAGCAGCCACAGGCCCGAACCCCGATCGATGGACGAGGTGGATGAGGTTATCTCTAAGAAGATACGCTCATTAGGCCTTCCTGCCATGTACAGAATCGGGAATAATTCCCCTCTGGATCTTAAGGTCGTGTGGTTATTGCTGTAGGGGTCAATGCGGGTGGAAGATGTTCGCCCCTCGTCCAGTTTAGGAGATAGGGCGCAGAAACCTTCAGTCTCAGCATCAACAAGCAAACGGGGCCCCGAAGAGGAAGCCCCGAAGCAATATAAAAGGCTGCGGTCAACTGTGAGCAGGCCCGCAGTCCCGATCCCAACGAAAGGGGTCACCATCGGGGAAAAGGCATCCCCGTCCTCGTCTAACCCCGTTGCAATTCGCGGGGCTATCCAGGAGATGATAGTATCTGTTTTCAAGGCCCGGGGACCGAAAAGAGTCCCCCCTTCATGGAAGGACGCCACCCTCGAAGAATACCGGCTCTTGGGGAAGAAAAACCTGCCAGGTATTGATGGCGCGCTGCCCGGCTTGGTGTCAGCATATCTGGAGTCCCAAGCTGTGGTAAGTTATTTTAAACCAATGCTGCCCCGATCGGGCACATGTTCTTAATCCAATTTGGCTCTTGTAGGCACATAGAATGGCCTTAGACCTTGCTTTCGCCGTCCAACTTAGCCGAAGCATCTCCTCGGCATCTGAAGAGCTGGAAAGTCAACTTGCCTTAGCTCAGCGGCAAGTTGAAATCAAACAAAAGAAGCTGGAAGTGGTCAGAGCCGATCGGGACCGTTTGAATGGAGAGCTGCTTGGAGCGGGTACTGAGCTGTCCTTAGCCGCTTCTAAGGTGGGAGAGGCCCAAGCAGCAGCAAACTCCTCCACGGCCCGAGTTTTGGAGTTGGAGCGTCAGATACAGGAGATATCTGACGAAAGCAACAGGCTTCTCCTGCAATCCCAGGACAAAAAGAATGCTTTGAAGGAAGAGCGGGAAGCGCTCAAAAAAGACTTGGTTAGGGTCCAAGGATCAACTGAGGACGCGGTTCGGGAAGCCCTATTGGGGTTTGCCCGATCGCCCCTGATGTTTGCCTTAGCGGCAAACGTCTACGGACCGAATGTCTCCCAATACATAGACAATATGAAGGACCAAATAGTTAGCAAGTTTGGTCTGGATCCCGAAGATAAACGTTGGGAGACGCTTGACCCCTTGACCAAGGACGGAAACTTCCGTGAGATCCCCGAACTGGACGAACCCCCGTTGGAGGATGATCTCAACTATCCCCTCTTTGACCTGATGGAGAGATCGGTCAACGAGATAGTTGAGAAAAGGGGGAAGAAGGTGGAGGATCTCAAGGCATGGATTGCAGAGAAGTCCGGCGCTGCAGATAAGGAAGAGAGACAAATAGATTAGGATTCAAATTTCCAAGTCCTTTCTTTTCTGCATTTGTAAACTCTGTTTTGAATGAAATTTCTTCCTTTTGCACAACTTGCATTAGTTAACTCCAAGTATAAGGTCGGGGCTTAATCCAAATATGGACCGAACGATCTTCACCAATTAACTTTAAATCCTGCTAAGTTTAGTAAGTTAGGGAACCCCAACTATACCAGGAGATCACACTTGAATCCGTTCAATAAAATATCATGACTTTGGCGGCGTTGCCATGGTTCTCCATGAGTCCCATGACAAATTTTTAGCCGAAACCCCGGTTCTTAAAATAGTCTCATGGCGGGCTTTGGCTTGCCATTTGATAGGTTAACTATGTCCTGGTTTCTTGCTTATGGACTAAGCGTAATGAAGCAATGGCTACCTCTAGGTGATGAGTGCTGTTTGAAGAGGGAATTGAGTTCGTAGTGAATTCTGGGAGTATGCGATTCATCTAAGTACTCAGCAAGTGTGGAAGTAACTGACTCGTCAGAGCGGTCACACTACTTGGGAGCCTTATGGATGATCGCTACAGTCACCAGTCCAAACTCGTCCAGAAAATCCTACTCCAAGATCGGTCACTCACTTAGCTAGAAATACTTTGTATTGCATCTATTGTAACTTATTCATGCATAAGAAACGTTTTAAAGTTCAGAGTTACCAAATATGTCAAATACTTTATATAAAATAACGCCTTAAGTTCATAACATTCCAAGTTCGGTGTTGATCCGATGCTCACTTTCGGATCGGTCAATTCCCGGAACATCTTCCGGGGTCCAAGCGAAGATATCCACATTGCTTCTCAGCAAGCGGATCAGCTCTTCTTCGAAGGTCAGGGCTAGATGTGCCCCTATGCGAGTAGTCTTGGTTGAGTCATCCTCAACCAAGTTGATAAGCTTGAAACCAACGGGTTCCATAGCTTGCCTCGGGTGCGGGGGCTCTTCGAGCAAATCCACCCAAGCTCTCTTGATGGGTGCCAAGGTTTGGCACGAGTTCATGTAGCACTGTCTTGCTACTGTCTGGTTCCCCTTAACAGAAACAACTCCATGAGTGGATGGGAATTTGAGCATCATATTGTACGTGGAAGGGACCGCCTCAAATTTACTGAGGCCGGTCCGTCCAATGATAGTGTTGTAAGCCAGATTGACTTCAACGACTATGAACTCCAGGGTCTCCGATCGGTCCCTGCCCGGTTCTCCTAGTGTGACTGGGAAAAGAATTTTTCCGCATGGGATAACACTTCTCTGGTCGAACGACCAGCGGGTTATATTTGCAATCGGGAGATCATGGGCCGCGGCTCTGAGCATCTCCTCCACTTCACGCTTTATCAAGTTGCATGAAGCCCCGGTGTCCACCAGAATCCTATGGACCCGTCGATCGGCGATAATTCCAGTGATGACAAGAGGATCATCACATGGATCGGTGACCCTTTCACGATCGGCTGCGGTAAAAATGATTTCTCCCTCAAAGGTTGAGGACCGCTCAGCCGATTCGTACTTTACCAGCACCACAGATTCGGAGCTCTCGGGAAACTCCTCACGCGCTGCTCTTTTTCGGTCTCTGACTGACTCATTAATCCTTATTCCGTCGGAGATAACATAAATATCTCCGGCGACCTCTCTCTCTCTGGGCACCTCCTCATTTAGGGGAGGTTGGGTGCCCACTTCGGCGGGTGGGGGAGCTAGTTGCTCCCTCCTATCTCCTTCATTACGCAGGGCCCTACCGCCACGGCCCCGCCATCTCCTCCTGCGGCCCTGGCCACGGTTCTCTTGACCGTGCTGGCCTCTATCCTGTTCGGGTTGGGGAGATCTTTGGTCTCCCGCCCGGTCGTTGTAATGTCGGGGCTGACCCCGATTGTCTCTTCCCCTTAGCCTGTGACGATCGTCACCTTGATGGCCCGCTCGGGGAGAATCAGCCCGCTTGCCTCTCCTCAGCTCGAACGGTCCCCATCCTCAGCTCGAAATCCGCAACATGATCGATCAGATCACCGTAGCCTCGAAATATTGGTAACCATTCGGGGTTACGATAGTATCGATCGGGGACTGCTGCCCAGATCTCTTCAGAAAATGGGAGCATCAAATCTCACAGTGCGGCGGAGACGCCTCCAGATTGTTGGGATGACGCCTGGGCCACATGCAAATTGTGCCACCAGTCATCATCCTTGCTCCGCCTGATTGGGGCATACATGGCCTAATCAAATAGTCCAGGATTACAGTTCAGATTAGGACCGCAATCCCTCTGCGTTCGCAGGGTCTCCAACTCCCTGGTAAGCTTGTCGATGCGTCTCTGTATCTGTTCCTGGTCCGTCCCACGAACCGGAGTTGGAGTTCTAACTGGAGGAGGCGGAGTAGATTGGTATCTCGGCCTCCTCATTGTTATTCCGCGCCTGATAATCTCCTCTTCATCGGAGCTCGGCGCTTCTGGTTCGCTTTCGTACCCTCTATTGGCTGGAACAGGGCTTGTGATAGCTGGTGGTTCTGTTCCACTCCTCTCCGACGTAACTTCTAGTATAACTTTCCTAACAACAACTTCCAGGTCCTATAAAGAGAATGTTGAAGCTGGAACACTGCTGGGAAGCGTGTCACTATCGTCGTCGAAGTTCCAGTCGCCATGCCTTTGATTGTCCTATTCCAGGTAAAGACCTCAAATGGGGATTAAAAACTCGTCCCTACGGACGGCGCAAAACTGTTGTGGTTCGAAAACCGGGGGTATCAACAGTCGACCGGTTCGNAATATCTAGTTTTTTGTTTTGTTGTTTTTAATTTTATTTATTTTTTTGAAAAAAAATAAATTTTGATATTGGGTTATACCGGTTATATCTTTACGAACCAAAACGGAATTCTATATCGATATGAAAATATTGATAGTAAATGCAATATTGTTCAATGACTCCTAACGTGAACCGTAGTTGATTCGTTTGAGTTTTTTATAATGTTTTCAAATGTTCATTGAAAAGATATTTTCGCTAGGTCATCGATTGAACAATGTCTTACTGGTATGAGAACATAGATACATCCATGAAAAAATCGATAGTAAAAATAGGATAACGAAAAAATAAACTTTAAGGTGTGGAGAATGAGTGCAACCTTGGATCAATGTTTTTATATCAATGTATTGATCTAGAGCGATATAATTGATATTTAAGATACTTCGGATATTTCATGGTTTTAAAATTTTTATTTCACAAAGTTCAATATTTTTATTTCAAAAAAAAGATTTAAATATTAAAATAGGAAAAATATATTTTTATAATTATATATAGATAAAATATATAATTATAATTATATTTAATAAGATCATACAAATACAAACTATATAAAATTATTTATTTGGATTCACAAATATAAATTATAATTAATGTATTTGAAAATAAGTGTTATTAAATCTTAATAATTAAATAAATGAAATATATAAAATAATATAGTTTAGTTTAGGCAATATAAATGATTCTCTGTTAACATTTTAAAACCAAAATTAAATTATACTGAATTATTTTTTGTATTTTAAATTTCCGGCATACCCAAAATTTCGAACGTATCAATTTTTTCACTTGATAAAATACCGGTATGTATGGGGTTTGCTAGAGTCGAGTCGAATCTAGCTTATTTGATTTAGGAAAGAAGATATGAAGTATGAGAATTTTGTTATTCTTATTTTTTGAATTATGAACAATATAAATTAATAATTATTAAAGAATTGTGTATTTTATATAGATTAATAATTGAATTTATTTCATTATCCCGGGACATATTCGTTATATCCGATAAATATCATGTATATAGATTAAATGAGTTTATCCAATGCAGATTTGTAAAACATTGAATTATATTATATCGTACAATATACAAATAAAATACAAAATCTTAAAAATCTAACACATTCAATTGAGACCAATGTTTTCATACCGGTACGAACCTGTATGACCGGTATGATCGATATAGCGGAAGATACAAAATTTGATTTTTTTAAAAAAATTTTTAAAATTTTTAAACCATAGTATTTAATTGTTTTTTTAGGGTTGGACTCGAAAACCATAATCCAACCCTAATACTAGGGCTGTTTTGCGATCCGAACGAATCGAACTCGTAGTGTTCATGTTCGTTCATATTTTTATTCGCACGTGTTCATATTTATTCATATTTTATTCGAACGTGAAAATATGGTCAAACATTGTTCAATTTATTAAATGAATGTTCATGTTTATTCGAATAACTTGTTCGAGCATTGTTCGTTCGATTTGTTTAAACATGTTTCTATTATTTCTGCGAACTTCACCAAAAAATCAAATTTTATTATTTTACAAACAAAATCATAAAAAATAAATGTATTAAAGAAATAATCCAACAATTATTTTTCATAAAACAAAGAATAAGACTACTTCACTAACAACATAAGAAAGTTTGAATTTAATAAATATTTTTAAACTTAAATAATATAATAATCTATGAGGGAAAATTAATTTAATAATATATTTGTTCACGAACGTTTGAATTTGTTCACGAAAATGTTCGTGTTCGTTCAAATTATAAACGAACAAAAAATAATATTCGAACAATGTTTATATATTTATTCAAACGAGCGAACACGATCACATACCAACCGAATATATATTGTTTACGAAATGTTCAGATCGTGTAATAGCCCTACCAAATACCTGGTACCAGACGGTACCGAAAAAATTATAATACAACCTAGTATTGACGTACATATCGATTTGAAAACATGGATTTAGATGTCTAACAAACCTAGTATTTGGCGTAAAGATCGATTTGAAAACATGGATTTAGATGTCTAACCAAAACCCAAGCTACTATCAGTGTCTCTAGATATATTTAATTATTACTTATATATGAGTTAGTTAAAGTTCAATCATCATTATTTAGAATGTAATGTGATATGCCGGGAGCCAAACTTAAAAAAACAATTATATATATGTGGAAAATGAAGCATTGCTAATTTTTTTTTGAACGGAGAAGCATTGCTAATTAGCACCTAAAATTCGGTCAAATAATTAATAATTACTTTAATCAATTTTTTAAAAACATATCAATATACCCTATTAGTCACTATGTCGGATATCTATGGGGTATATCTATATGTACCAAAATAATAAATAAATTAAAATACTAATTTAGAGAAAATGCATAATTTTTTAACGAATCCTCAATTATATTGTTCTTAATCCTAAAAAATAAGATCTAAAAAATCAATTGATTCACATATATATTTTCCAAATCAAAGAAGTTAGATCCGACCGAACTGACTAAAACTCATACTAGATGATATTTTTTCTAAATAACGACAAAAAACAATATGCGCCAAATTTCTGGTATACTTGGTCAGTATATTGAAAAATCAAAACATTGATTTTAATGGACCGTGATATCACCCTGAGAAATTTATTATTCGAGTACACATATTTCTATATAGTCATTCCCAAGTCAAGAAATGAAGCAGATCGAGATATTTTGATGATTAACATTGTTTATAGCTTATCGTGGTATTTGGATCGGGTTACTTATTTACTGTACCTTTGTGATTAATTTAGAGATTAATGGATCATTATTTATTGGACTCCATTATTGATGGGCCTAGTGAGTTATTATTGGGCTGGACAAATCACCAATATAAACATGGTTAAAGTGTTAAGGAGGGAAGCTTTGATTAATGACCTAATGGAGTATTTTATTGATAACCTAAAGGAGGCCGCCATTCATTTCTTTTTCTGGCCGGGAAACCTACGATTATGGCCACCAAAAGATGATATTTTTCCTTTTGATTTTTACATATTATTTTCTTGTTGTAAATCTACAAACTTGATGTTTATATTGGATTTCAAGGCTACGGCCGGGGTGATTTTTTATCATTTCTTTTACAGAAAGGTTTCCCACCTATAAAAATCGTGTCTTTTTATTCTTATTCTCTTATTAAATTTCATTCGACNGGGCCCAACCTCGTACATCGCTCGTGTCCCCACAACAATATAATTTACGAACTAATCATAAATTGACTGATCTAAAAATAAATATCCAAAACATTTTCAGACCAGATCAAAAATAGTCAGAAAATTGCCGTATGGATTACACGAGGGCGATGTATTACCGGGGACTCAATCAATACTTTCGGAAGAACCCCCGGTCGCCGAAATCATTACTCAGCCTTCTCGTAGCGGGAATTCATCCGGGAGGGCATCTATTAGCTATATACTTCCTCGGTGTTTATCAAAATATTTTGAATTCGAAAGAACATCCGGAAGCTTGTCTTTGTATGTATTCAGTTTGTTCATGATTAGAGAATATTTGAAAGAGCGCAATATATCATTATCAAATACTATGATGCATAATTTTTCGGTTTTCAGCTATGCACATATTTATCTGGTTATCAATTAGAATAAACTGATATCACAGAATATTCTTTCTCTATGGAATTCTATCAAGAAATTTTATTTAGTTCTTTATATGTTTCAGACATGTTATCTATAGCTTCGGTGGTTTAAGTTTCGATACTTAAAGTCTAGCGAAAGTTAAGGCATCCTTAATAGTAATACGAACTATCCGAGGCTTTTAGACATCATTCAAGGAGATTCGATCATTTCTTGATGTAGTCAGGTCACCCTTGTATCCAGGTTGTTTGAGAAATAATACATGTCTTCATTGATTAATGCTCCCTATTTGGATCATGTGGTTCTGTTTTAATTAAGTACCATACATTTAATATAATGTCGGTTATGTTATGGCAGCCAAACTTTAATAAATAATTACATATATAAAATAATATTGGTACAAAATTCAAACTTGATTTGTGGGTGTGAGATTTTTAGTAATCTAATACACAATGTGTCGAAAAATGGTAACTTGTCATAATTGGATTCGTCAAAAATAAAAAAATCTCGCACTCGAACACCAACAACATAGTTTATTTATACGTAATTGCAACATTCTACAAAAATTTCTACCATAAACAAAAATGGAGTTCATTCTTCTCTTCTCTCTATTCATTCTCTTACTCGCAACTTCGATTCTCCTCCGTTTCCATAGACAACATCGACCTCCAGGTCCTCAAGGCATTGTGTTGGTCAAAATGCTATTTCGATTCAATCCAATGAGTACTCACATGTATCTATGGAAACTGGCTCGGAAATATGGTCCGATTATGTCGATAAGATTCGGTTCGATCTCAATCCTCGTCATTTCTTCTGCGAAATATGCAAAAGAAGTAATGAAAGTTCAAGATCTTGCGTTTTGTAATCGTCCTGCATTTGTCGCTCTGACGAAATTGACATACAATGGTTCTGATGTGGGATTCGCACAATATGGAGAAACGTGGAAAGAGCTAAGAAAATTATGTGTTGCTCATCTTCTTAGCAACGTGCAAGTTCAATCATTTAGAACTATACAAGAAGACGAAGTTTACGAAATGATAAACGTTATTTCACGTTTAGGCGAAATGGGTGAGGTTGTTAACTTGAGCAAAATGATGATATCTTTCACGAGTAAGTTAATATGTAGGATTGCTTTCGGTCGAAAGTTCGACGATGACGGAATGGAGAAGATGAGATTTGACGAGCTTATTTACGACACGGTAGAAGTGCTTGGAGGCCGGTTTGTTTCCGATGTTTTTCCATTATTTGGATGGGTTGATCGTTTATCTGGAATGAACGATAAACTCGACAAAGTTTGTAAGAGATTTGACGGGTTTTATCAAGAGTTGATCGATGAACATCTTGACCCGAATAGGGTAAAGTCGTTGAATCCGAATATTCTCGATATTTTGATCAAACTTAAGGAAGACAATTCTCTCCCCTTTGATCTAACTTGGAATCATATCAAAGGAATCCTTATGGTAAGTTTTATTTATTGAATAGATTTCATTTTAATCATTTAATTTTCTTATTAGAAAATGAAACATTCACTCATTAAACGTTTACAAGTTTTGAAAAATAGGTCCTCATAATTTGTAACATATTAGTATCCGAACTTTAAAGTGTTAGAATATATAATCTTTCAAGTTTGCAACATTTAGCAAATCAAATCCACAAAATGACAAAATCAATCATCAAAATTTGATTTTCGTACAAAGACCTCATTTGTCAAAATTGAAAATATTGAGGACTTAATATGTCATACAAACTAAAGTTTGGGAACTTATTTTGTTAAAACTTATAAAGTATGAAAATTGATTTTGACATCTTCATACTTTTGGGATCAAAATTATGACATTCATAAAACTCTTATATAAAATTTTGATGACTAAATTTGCATCTTGTCAATTTTTCTATATTAACAATATACATATTTTATTTATAAATACTTCAATTATGTGGTTTATCTTAGTGTTACTATCAAATTCTTTTATATATTACATTATGTATTCATATCTCTAATTATAATAATTTTTCTAAGTTAAACTTTATATTTAATCTTTCTAGATAAGGATCAAATTTGAAAGTCATAATAAATCGATATTCTTAATTTATAATAATTGCAAACGCCCATGAATGATAAATCATATATCGAACTACCAAATCGAAAAAAAAGTAAAAATTTAAAAAATTCGAAAAATTTAAAATAAATTTATTAATTATTTATTAGTGGTTTGATTCGTCTTAATTTATCAACCTATTGAATTGTGAATTTCTATTTCAGGATATGTTCCTAGGTGCGACTGAAACATCTGCATCGACAATCATTTGGGCAATGACGAACTTGATGCAGAACCGTACAATCTTGAACAAGTTAAAAAAAGAAATTAGGGATAATTTAAAAGAAAAAGAAATATCCAAACTTGATTATTTAAAAGCAGTAATAAAAGAAACATTAAGATTATACCCTCCTGGTCCATTATTACTTCCTAGAGAAACAAGACAAGATTGTAAGATAGATGACTATGATGTTAAATCTAAAACAAGGGTTTTTATAAATGCTTGGGCAATTGCAAGAGATCCCGAGTTTTGGGAAAACCCGAATGATTTTATACCCGAAAGATTTATGAATTGTGATGTAGACGTTATAGGAAATGATTTTCATTTGATTCCGTTTGGATCTGGAAGACGAATTTGTCCAGGAATGACGATGGGGCTTGTGACCGTAGAACTTGTCGTTGCGAATCTAGTTTATTCATTTGATTGGGAGTTGCCTCATGGAATGAAGATTGAAGATATTGACACAGAAATTTCACGAGGTATTGTGATGCATAAGAAGAACGATCTTATACTTATTCCTAAGAAATATGTATAGTGTTTTCGGTATCAGAGATGTACTTTGTTGTTTGAATAAACCATGGTTATTGAAGTACATACAAAATATCAACAAATCCAAGTAAGAATTTTTTGGAGTGTAAAACAAATTTGAGAGCAAGACCAGCCCAAGTTTTGGTCTTCTCGATTTATATAGACCGAATCATGGACTTAATTTTATATATAAACAATATTAGTTGGTTCTTTATGTCTTTATAAGAGCGAATTATCCCAGTACCTAAGACCAAATCATAATTTCGGTATTGGTCATGTCTTTATCATATATGTTGTGGTTCATTTTAAGGGTGCAAACAATCATGAATTCCAATTGAATTAAGGATCAATACTCAATTTTTATATTTATATTTTTTGTAGAGACAACTTATGTCTAGAAAGCAATTAAAAACGTAAGTATTTAACATGTAAAATCCCAATGAATTAGGAAAAAACCACAATGTCAAGTAGAAGAAACCCCCTCAACACAGGCACTATAACGACTGTCAAATTACAGAACGATTACATAAATAAGACTGACGTATACACAAACTCTTCTGAAAACCAGAGAAAAATATCACCAAGAGAGAGATCTCCAAAAGGTGGCCGATAAAAGATGGTAAAATAATCAGGTTTGTATGCTAAAATTCAAGGGTTTTCTTCCATCAAAGGAGTTCATATATATATAGCACCGTATGGACAACATTGTCTATTGTTTTTTCATTGTTTCATGCTACTATATGTTATAAAATCCGTCAAAATAGATCATTTTCCTAAAAATGCGTACTTACCATGGAGATACATAGTTTCCTTAATCTCGTGGGCGCGTTGTACACGTTGGGACAACTCCAATCATCACTAGATCCGGTCACACTCGAAGTAGCACCTAGGACTGGTGAATCATAGAGGACCGGTCCAATACTTTGGCCAATTGCCTACTCAATTCTTTCTTAGTCGTGGGTGCCTCTTGCTCGGGATTTTAGGGTTTACCTGGCTCCAAAGTTCCCAATTCCCATCAATGAATTTGTTTGGTTCGGTGATATCATCAAATCGTGATTTTTTATAGTACACAAAACACAAGCTTAATTGCGATTGATAATCGTTAAAAATCACAATTTCATCACAGCTGTTAAAATCAGCTCATTATCGTGATTTTGGAAAAGATTAATTTACCCCTACTTTTATTAATTATAATACAATTATATTTATTATTTTTTACAAATAATTGTATATTAATATTTTATATAAATCACGATCATAATATCGTAATTTTATTAAACATATATAAAAATTCGTGATTATCATATCTCACCACATCTCATCACACTTAACCATACCTCAATTTTTAAAAGTTGAACAAAAAAACCCAATATTTTAAAAGCTGAACCGTAGAGGACTGCTCCAATACTTTGGTCAATCGCCTGCTCAATTCCTTCTTAGTCGTGGTTGCCTCTTGCTCGGGCCTGATTGGGTCTTGGTTTAAGTCTACCTCTTGAGCTGTGCCATTTTAGGGTTTACCCGGTCTCAAAGTTCCCATCAATATTGATGAGAACTCTAGGACCGGGCACCCTGCAATGGATGAGACCCAGTAACGATTGAGCCGATCCATATGGTGGAAACGAACTTATGCTGCCCATTAGTATATTTAAGGTAAAATGGCCCGATGTTCTGCGAGAGGACCGAAGATAACCTTGGTGAAATAAAACGTTTTCTGACAACTAGCTCCATGGTTCGGTCCAAACGGTTACAAACCCACGCTTTCCACGCTTCGGGCCTTCACCCGTTTACCACGCCTCGGGCCCGATCACGCAGACCACGCCTCGGTCCCGGCCTCGTTTTACATTGCGTGACAACAACCTCTAACAAACCTGTCAGAGGCAGTTATAGAGCGGGAATTACACACGCCGTTAACTCTATAAATACAGAGCACAACGACGGAAATAGGAGGACCCTTTGGACGCATAAGAACATGCCGTTACCCTGCTGAAGTTCTTATTGCTTTCTTATTCCCTGTCATTTTCTTTAAACCTCTGTTGTATTCTGTAATGAATGGTTTGATTAGTGAACACGCTAAGAGCTTAATTCACTCTTAGTCAAGTGGTTTTCTCCCCAATTCCTGTGGTTTTCACTATAAATCGTTTTGCCTCATTGTTATTTCTAGTTTCTTAATCGTTTTCCCATAAAAAACAAATCAAAACCGAGTTCGTTTGCTGACGAACCGGACGACTGTTGGTACCCCTAAAAACGGACCATAACAAATATCTTTACCCAAAAAATTTTATTTTAATATTGAAAATTATTCTTGTGCATAATGATTAGTTTTAAAGCATACAAGCTATTATAATTTAATAATTAAACAATTATTTCATCTAACCATCAATATTATCATATTTATGGTATATCATACAATAATCTCCTAAATTTCAATATTTACTAAACACTAAGTTCAATATTTTGTTTCACAAAGAAGGCTTAATTCATAAAATAGACAAAAATATTTTTATATAACTATATATTGATAAATAAATATATTCGCCATATCGATTACCCAAAAAATTTTACACAAACCCAATTAACACGTATTGGGCGATAATTGAAAAATATATCGGTCGCCGTTTAAATTTCGTCCGATATAAAAATCTTGATTGAGATATGAAATAGCATATCTATAATAATTGATGAATCATAGATTGATATTGGAAGAGATATTTTATAATAGAGCTCAAACTTCATATTATATGTTAAAAATCATAGGCAATACTAATATGTAATTATAAGACCATACGAATACAAAGTATATAAAATTTAATTTGGATGACAACTATAATTAATGAATTAGAAAAAAATAGTTTGTTAATAATTATTTGTATAATTTATTTTTGAAAAATAATTGTTATTCAATCTTCATTAGAATATTAAATTAAATTAAATGTATAAAATAATATAGTATAGTTATGTAAACTATTTTTTGTGAAGATTATAAAACAAAAAATCAACTTCTACTTAAATAAAACACTAAATTTCTAAATGGAAGAGAATAGATTGGACGATCAAATAACTTATCGAATTGACATGCCTACATAAATTCCAATCTACTCTTAAGTATTTTTTAAAATTTTTGATATATTGTTCTGTATATTATAAATTTTGGGCATACCAATTCTAACTTGTTTGATTTGAGAAAGAAACAAGATATGAAGTTTGTAGAAATTAATTTTTTCAACGAATGAGCATTATAAATTAAGAAGAAATTAAAAATTATGTATTTTCTCTAGTTAATAGTTTAATTAATTTTATTATTATGATACATATCTCATAAAATGATGTATAGTGATCTCCGGTATATTCGGTATATGTTTTTAAAACATTGTTCATACGTGTGTAGATAACTAATAATTATCTATGGGCGGAAGACACTTTTGGTCCCCCAAATTTGAAATTTTTGGCAATTTTGGCAAAACCAGCCCCCAAAGTTTCATGTACGCAAAACCGGTCCCCAAAGTTTGCGAATTTTGGCAAAACCAGTCCCTAAAGTTATGTGCGTGTGGCATAATTGGTCTCCAAAGTTGTAATTTGTGGCAAATTAGGTCCCCGGACGAAAATCAATTTGGGGGCCGGTTTTGCCAAAATTCGCAAACTTTGGGGACGTATTTTGCGAAAATACGCAACTTTGGGGACCAAAATTGTTAAATCATCAAAACTTTGGGGACGTGTTTTTGTCACTCGAAACTTTGGGGACCAAAATTGCCAAATTATCCAAACTTTGGGGACCCAAGTCGCCATTTTCTCAATTATATTTATATATGTGGTAGTTCAAACATCATTATTTATAATGTAATGTTGCCAGCCAAACTTGAATAAATAATTACATATATAATATAATATTGGTACAAAATTCAAACTTGATTTGTGGTTGTGAGATTTTTAGTAATATAATACACGATGTGTGGAAAAATGGCAACTTGTCATAATTGGATTCATCAAAAATAAAAAAATCTCGCACTCGGAACACCAACAACATTGTTGTGGTTCCTTTTTAGGGGGTATCAACAGTCACCGGATTCTGAAAACCGATTTTATTTGTTGTTTGTGGAGACAACTTGAAATATAGAAATGGAAAGAACAAAAGCGATTTTAGCGTGGAAAAACCCCTTAAAAAAGGGGGAAAAAACACGTTGCCGAGAGGAGAACCTCTATGGTAAATTCATTAATAAACCAATGAAAATGTACAAAAGGAAATAAGAGCAGCGAAAATGAAATTACAGCAGCTAGGGTTCGTCGATATTGCCCTCCAAATGGTCCTCTTGAGCTAATCTTTTTGCTCTGTATTTATAGAGGGGAAGATGCGTGTAATCCACGCCCTGTAACCACATCTGACAAGGTTGTTGGAGGTTGTTTTCACATGTTGGAAAACGTGGTTGAGCCCGAGGCGTGGAACGCATGCTGATAGGACAACATCTAGTCTGCCGGGCCCTAAGCTGTCTGCTAGGACCTAAGCTATCTGCTGGGACCGAAACTATCTATTTGGCCCTAAGCTGTCTTCCAGGATCGAAGCTATCTGCTTGGCCCTAAGCTGTCTTACGGGACCGAAGCTGTCTGCTTGGCCCTAAACTGTCTTCCGAGACCGAAGTTGTCTTCCTGGACCTAAGCAGTCTGCCGGGACTGATCCTGTCTTTTGGGACCTAAGCTGTCCGTCGGGACCGAAGCTGCCTGTTTGGCCCTAAGGTGTCCTCCGGGACCGAAGCAGTCTGTCAAACCCTAAGTTGTCTGTCGGGCCCGATCCTATACTTGGTAATTTCAGCTGTCGAATCCTTGCTTGAGCCTGACCACATTCATCTTGGTTTAGAACTCATCATTGATCCCGGTTTAATGGTTCTCAACAAGAACACATCCTTGGTATAAGGGTTCTCAACAAACATAGTTTATTTATATGTAATTGCAACAATCTACAAAAATTTCTACCATAAACAAAAATGGAGTTCATTCTTCTCTTCTCTCTATTCATTCTCTTACTCGCAACTTCGATTCTCCTCCGTTTCCATAGACAACAACATCAACCTCCAGGTCCTCAAGGCATTGCGTTGGTCAAAATGCTATTTCGATTCAATCCAATGAGTACTCACATGTATCTATGGAAACTGGCTCAGAAATATGGTCCGATTATGTCGATAAGATTCGGTTCGATCTCAATCCTCGTCATTTCTTCGGCGAAATATGCGAAAGAAGTAATGAAAGTTCAAGATCTTGTGTTTTATAATCGTCCTGTATTTGTCGCTATGACGAAATTGACATACAATGGTTCCGATGTGGTATTCGCACAATATGGAGAGACGTGGAAAGAGCTAAGAAAATTATGTGTTACTCATCTTCTTAGCAACGTGCAAGTTCAATCATTTAGAACTATACGAGAAGACAAAGTTTACGAAATGATCAACGTTATTTCTCATTTAGGCGAAATAGATGAGGTTGTTAACCTGAGCAAGATTATAATATCTTTCACAAGTAAGTTAATATGTAGGATCGCTTTCGGTCGAAAGTTGGATGATGACGGAATGGAGAAGATGAAGTTTGACGAGCTTATTTATGACACAGTAGAAGTGCTTGGAGGCCGGTTTGTTTCCGATGTTTTTCCTTTATTTGGATGGGTTGATCGGTTATCTGGAATGAACGATAGACTTGACAAAGTTTTTAAAAGGTTTGACTGGTTTTATCAAGAGTTGATTGATGAACATCTTGACCCGAATAGGGTAAAGTCATTGAATCCGAATATTCTTGATATTATGATCAAACTTAAGGAAGACAATTCTCTCCCCTTTGATCTAACTTGGAATCATGTCAAAGGAATCCTTGTGGTAAGTTTTATTTATTGAATAAATTTCATTTTAATCATTTAATTTTCTTATTACAAAATGACACATTCAGTCATTAAGCGTTTACAATTTTTAAAAAATAGGTCTCCATAATTTCTAATGCATATTGAGTATTTAAACTTTAAAGTTTTGACAGATAAAATTCTTCAAATTTGCAACATTTAACAAATCATATTCACATAATTAGTTTTCAAAATTTAATTTTGGTGCAAGAGCCTCATTTGCCAAAATTTAAACATTGAGGATCTAATATGTCACACAAAACACATTTTGGTGACTTATTTTGTCAAAACATAGAAAGTATGAAGATTGATTTTTATATCTTCATACTTTCTAGATCAAAATTGTCACAGTCATAAAACTTCCATATCAAAATTACCAAAATCACAAAACAATAAGGATCAAATTTATCCGCTCATTTTCTATATTTACAATATACATATTTTATTTATAAATACTATAAATTATGTGGTTTAACTTAGTATTACTATCAAAATATTTTATATATTATATTATGTATTCGATATCTCTAATTATAATAATTTTTCTAAGTTAAACTTTATATTTAATCTTTCTAGATTTGGGATTTTCCTATTTGATATGTTTATCAAAACAATACAAATCAAATACATAACTTAAATATTTTTAATAATAGTAATTGTGAAATAAATATTCAAATAAATTACATCCATTGAAAAATGTCATCTTATGACATAATAAATATGAAAGTTATCTTAGGACTATTAATTATAATTAAAGATATCGAACATTACATATGTAAAACGCTAGGACTAATTCGGTGTATCAGGATTAAATTTGAAAGTCGTAATAAATTGATATTCTTAATTTATAATAATTGTAAACGCCCATGAATGATAAATCATAGATAGAACTACCAAATTGAAAAAAGTAACAAATTTAGAAAATTCGAAAAATTTAAAATAAATTTATTCATTATTTATTAGTGATTTGACTCGTTTTAATTGATCGACCTATTGAATTGTGAATTTCTATTTCAGGATATGTTCCTAGGTGGGACTGAAACATCTACATCGACAATCATTTGGGCAATGACGAACTTGATGCAGAATCGTACAATCTTGAACAAGTTAAAAAAAGAAATTAGAGATAATTTAAAAGAAAAAGAAATATCAAAACTTGATTATTTAAAAGCAGTAATAAAAGAAACATTAAGATTATACCCTCCTGGTCCATTATTATTTCCTAGAGAAACAAGACAAGATTGTAAGATAGATGACTATGATGTTAAATCTAAAACAAGGGTTTTTATAAATGCTTGGGCAATTGCAAGAGATCCCGAGTTTTGGGAAAACCCGAATGATTTCATACCCGAAAGATTTTTGAATTGTGATGTAGATGTTATTGGAAATGATTTTCATTTGATTCCGTTTGGATCGGGAAGACGAATTTGTCCTGGAATGACGATGGGGCTTGCGACCGTAGAGCTTGTCGTTGCGAATCTCGTTTATGCATTCGATTGGGAGTTGCCTCATGGAATGAAGATTGAAGATATTGATACGGAAATTTCACGGGGTATTGTGATGCATAAGAAGAACGATCTTATTCTTATTCCTAAGAAATATGTATAGTGTTTTCGGTATTAAAGATGTACTTTGTTGTTCGAATAAACCATGGTTATTGAAGTACATACGGAATTGAAAATGACATGTTTGACAAATTTGATATCCATAATTCTCATATTTTGATCGTTTGGCAAAATAATATCATTATATTTTCAAAATTTGGCAAATTCAATCTCGTGTGTCAAAACTAGTTTTTAAAATTTGATAACAGTTTTACTACATATATTAAACTTTGAGTATTATGTGTGCCAAAGTTCACTAAGTATGAGGACTAATGCCAAAAAAAAAATTTTGTGACTAGTTTTGACTTCAAAAAACTTTTAGAATTAAATTTATCAAATAATATTGTATATCAAATTTATCAAATAATACAAATTTCTGGATATTAAATGTCATACGAAATAGCAACAAATCAATATAAGAATTTTCAGACTGTAAAATAAAAGAGAATGAAGCAATATTTTGTGGCAACAAAACAAAATTGATTATTTTGATGCAATGTTTGAAGGTCAAAAAAGTGTTTTATTGCAACTTAACAAATTAAAACCAACTTCTTTTTAATAGAAATATATTATCATTAAATAAATATGAGAATCTATCAATCAATGTTTATGAGTTAAATTCATTTTTTATTATATTTGACATATTCATTATTGTTTTATTTTTAATTAAAATATAAAAATAGTATAAACTTCAACTTAAAATTGATTATTTAAAGTTAAAACTCATTATAAAATGAATTTTAGTATTTAAAATATCACTCTTCCAAAAGTTTGGAAATTGATGTATTTAACTTTGAAAATTTAAACACTAAAATAAAAAAAATAAACTTAATTGATAAAAACTCAATGGGATCATCAAATTTCGATAGAAATGAATTTTATTTCGAGTTCGACTAAAATTTAAAACAATGGAATCTCAGATATAAAACATTAGATTGGAAACAGCTTAGATTGGAGCTTAGGACGATGTCATTATTCTGCCTTTGTCTTGATAATTTCGTATAGAACTTTTAGCCCTCGTTTTCGACCACAATGAGTTGCATTTTTACGAGCAATCATCCGAGATTTGATGGCTGGGAAAGACGAAAACGCATCATCACTGTTTCCTTAATTGTTGTCTGAAACTCGCTTATTGATCATGTCGAAGCCTCGGTCGTCTTCTTCGGTTGTCACCAAGGTCACTCGGAACATTTAAATCTTGTTCTTGTTCTTCGTCTTGTTCTTCGTCGTCTTCGAGCTCAATTACTTCATCTTGAAGTCCCAACAAATTCTCACCCCACAAATACGTTCGCAAAGAAGGAAGTTCATCACCACGTTGATGTCGATGTTGATTTTCCGCATCCCCAATCTCGACTCTTTGCGGAGTTTCATCTTCAAAAGAACTAATCATCTGAAACCAAAAAAGTGTGCTCAACAATCTACCTCGTTGAACTCGACTTCCACTTCTTATACGTTCACTAAACGGGCTATTCCGACTTTCGATAGCATAATCACCGACCAAAACCGCACTAGGCATTGCTGATCGAACCGCACTAACAATGTCATCGACTTCTCTTTCGTCTTCAAGACGATGCCACTCTCTCTGTCTACATGGATCAACATCAGCTGGTCGTGCCATAGGATGATCTCTTCTAGCATGCTTTCGTAATTCAACGTAATTCCCCGAAAAACAACAAGATTCATGAGAACAGCTGCGGGGCTTCAAGTTAAGGTACATTCGGGCATCTTCTAAAACCTTCCATCCTAATACAACACCACGACATAAAGGGCATCTCAAACTCCCCTCTTCCCTCGACTTTTCTACATTGTTCTGTACAGAACTAATTTGTACGACCGAAGTCCCTCCCTGTTCTTCGTCTCCCGAATTCATACTTGATCTAAACAAATTCACATTCTCTTGTTTCAACATTTTAAACCTATCCAAACAGTTCGAATGTCTATAGCTTGTATCGCATATTAACGGGCGACATCCTTTGTCGTGAAAGCTGCAAATTATGAGAACAGCATTGTGAGGGTGATCCATACATATAGGGCATGAAGCTTCATCCCATTCTTTATGTTGAATAATCATATCTGCATCACTTGATAAGCTTCGTTTCTTACTTGTCATCTACGTCGTTAATAAAAAATGCATTAGAATCACATTTCTTTACTATAACAAATAGAGTCACTAAAAAAGACAAATGGGCATGAAAGGAACTACATTTGTTAACACAATGATTTAATGAAGTTGCAGCTCTTGCCGATATGATCAAACCCCTAAACATATGTATTTTTGCTTACCGGTTTACGGTGTGACAATCGTCCGTCTATATGGCAGCTTGTGAAGCTTTACAACAATGGATTTGAATCTTAAAAGTACTTGATTTAGCTATAATATTGACAAATCAATAAATCATCACAAAAAATACAGATCTTAAGAGTAGTATGAAATCAATTAAAGAACATATCACATAAACAACTGAATAATATGGATCAAATAAATTCTGTGGGCATATTCACCTGTACAAGTCAAAAGAATTTTAAAAAATCAACGAATAACCGCAGACAATCAAGAACCCTAGAAAAAGATACGATCTGTAAAAGAGGTATTTCAAGACATAAATTTAAACATTGATAAATCGGAATTGTAATCTTGAACGAAATTGACGAGGCACCTTCAGATAAATTAGGTTGAACAAAATGGATTTCCAAAATACATCTCGAAATTGAGAAAATTTGTTTCTTTCAGGTGAAGAACACCAGAAATTACAGAGAAAATGCCAAGGGCAGAGACGGTAAGGGTATATATACATGGGCTTATCGTTGAGGCCCATAATCAAATCAAGGCCCAATTTTCTCAATAAAATAAAATATTAATAATTTTTTGAGGATTCGTCAAATCTCTAGAACACTCAACTAAAAATTCTCTTAGGATTTGCACACCCAGCGAAATGCGATCGAACATTGTGTCCGAGGTATGATCTCGAAATGAAATGAAGTTAGGGTTATGAGATTTCTAGATTTGAGCATTCCGCGAGCTTCGAGTTTGGCTTCATCTTAAAGCTGACTTTTTTTTCATAGAAAAAGGATGGGTTTTGAGTTGTTTGATGGTTAGCCGTTGCTTATTTTGATAAATCGAACTAATTTTATCCGATTTTAGTGGTTGGGATTTGACTGCATTCGGGCTACGGAAAACTTGTTTTGTCTCTCTGTGTGTATTGTGGATTACTCGTAGTATTTTGAATTTTTTTTTATTTTATTGCTACTATTTGTTAAATTTCTAGAGTTAGGTCAATATACGTGTGCAGTGTGCTCGGATATAACGTATAAGAGGGAGGAGACCACACTGTAAAAGACTTGAACAAATCATTTATTATGGTCTACATTCCCTCTTATAAACCATTCCACACTACTTTCGATTTCCGATGTGGGACAAATTTCATTATTTCAAGAATTTGTCCCACATTGCTTAAAGAAGTGGGATTGATTAGGTTTATAAGGGTGGGAATGTCATCACATATTGAATTGTTCAAGTCTTTTAAATGTATGGGTTCGTTCCCTTAATCCCGTTCGTTCATGCTCTCCGTCAGACTCTATAATTTCAACATAGTATCGGAGCTGGTTCGGTTCATTTCAAATCGAAACCTTATGGTTGGACTTGAGGGAGAGTGTTGAATTTGTCCCACATTGCTTAAAGAAGTGGGATTGATTAGGCGTATAAGGGTGGGAATGTCATCATATATTGACTTGTTCAAGACTTTTATATGTGTGGGTTCGTTCCTTTAATCCCGTTCGTTCACACTCTCTCATCGTAATTTTGGTCAGACTCTATAATTTCAACACTACTAACTATTTTGTTTATTTTGACAGGCCGGGGTGTCGACAAGGTTGAACCAATGGTGGGAAGGCATTCCTTTCCTCACTTCTGCCATCTTAATTGTGTGTGGATTAACATACTTGGTCTGTTTATTAGTTGGATATGACTCCTTTATCGAAGTATGCTTCTGGCCATCTGCTGTTGTTTCACGTTTTCAAGGTACAAGATCGATTTTGATCTGTCGTCGGGTTGTTGCAGAAATAATTCAATGTTGTATTTAACATTAATAACTATTTTTTCCTTGTACTGAATTAAAATCAGTGTTTTCTGGGATCAATTACATTTAGTAGCCTATTAAATGTTGTAAAATATCTATTTATGTTTGCTTTCTGTACAAAAATTATGTTCATATTCGTTGTTTTTTAATGCTATGTTTTTGTCTCTACCTCTTTCCTTTTGCAGTTTACAGGTTTTATACTGCTATTTTATTTCATGGCTCCATTCTGCATCTTGTCTTTAATATGATGGCATTGGTCCCTATGGGATCTGATTTGGAAAGAATTATGGGGTCTATCCGGATGCTCTACGTGATAATTCTTCTAGCGACAAGCAACGCCATACTTCACCTTCTTCTGGCGTTGGTTGTAGCTCATAATCCTTTACATTATGATCAGTCTTTGATGGATCAGTGTTCAATAGGGTACTCCGGGATCCTATTTTCCATGATCGTTATAGAGACTAGCCTTAGTGGCGTCCAGCATCGAAGGTTCATTTTTCTCATTTTGTGTATATTAGTATACATAATTACATGATCAAGTGTTTTCTTCATCTACAGTGTTTTTGGACTTTTTAATGTGCCCGCAAAGTTGTAAGTATAAAGTTATTCTCTCCTTTTTTTCATTCAGCTTTAGTAATATTTGGTTCTTAGAATCCGGGGCATTTGTTTAGGTACGTGTGGATATTGCTTGTGGTCTTTCAGCTTCTTATGACAAACGTCTCTTTACTCGGGCACTTATGTGGTATTTTGTCAGGATACGCCTGTAAGTTCTCAAATACATTTTTCTCAATACATATTTATATTTTCTAAGGAAAAAATTGTGACATTGGCCCCTAATGTTTAAAATAGGGTAAATGCGATGCCCCAAAGTTTGTAAATTGCATGAGAATCCCCCAAAGTTTCAAAACCGTTCAAGAATGACCCTCGAGTGAATAGTAGCGGTTTTCGTCTTTTTTCGTATGAGTGGTTTTGACAATTTAAGCGTTATTTTTAAAAATTTCAATGTTTAGAGACAATTATTACATATTTTCAAAGTTAATGGGTCAAATACAAACTATAGAGACGTTTAAAATATTAACGAGTATTAGGGTCAAATATAAAGGATTTTGAAAGTTCGAGGGTCAACCACACAATTCTTAAACTTTGAGGGTATTGTATTTACAATTTTTAAAAGTTGGGGGTCAACATCGTCAATTATATCAACCTCGGGGCTTTGTATGCAGTTTACAAATTAATTTGGAATACCGTCTTTACATTATTATAAAGTTTTGGGGCTAGTAACAAACATCACTCGTTTTCTAAGTCTTCTTTTATTCTTCTCTACCAGATACTTTTGGGCTGTTCAATGTCTTGATTCCGGGAGCTTCTTTATATTCATCCATTGAGTCCACAACTTGGCTTGTAAGTTACTTACGTCGAATAAATTACGATACAGAAAATAAAACTGTGATTTTATCCTATGAAACTACAGTCGAGTTGCATTAGAAGACCGAAGTTTATAATGTGCACCGGTAGCAATATTTCTGCATACATTCCCACTCATACAAGTCCAAGCACCACAGCAAGGTTATTTATGTAGTGCATTTTCTAATTTTAGTCGTATCATTATTCATTTTCATTCACTTTCAAACTGAATCAATATGTTATTTATGTACGAAGCGGGTTGTTTTCCGCAAATACGTGGAGGAATCTGTCTTCGTGGATGCCACGAAGAGAAACGGGAGGAGCCGAGGTAATGTATAATTGCTTTTTCATGGTCTTATTGCTATGTAGGAAAATAACAGCATCAAATTTACAATGAGAAACTGGTAAAAAACATGAAGAAAAAAGTGATCTCGGAGATTTTAAATATTGACAAAATATGATTGAATTAAATGCAGATCGAACAAGACAGTAGATTTCCCGGGAGAGGAAGAACACTGGGGGGTTCTGGTACAAATCAAGTTGCTTCTGCTGTAAATTCTGATGATGACTTACAAACTAGACTTCTAGTTGATAACAACAACGTCGGTCAGGTACCGAACACGCAACGCAGAGAGGAGGGGCAGTCGATATCGGATCGGAGGTATGTTAACTAAATTTCGAATCATGAAAGCTTCTCTGAATTTTTTGGTGTGATGTGCTCAATATACTTCTAATTTCACTTCTCCTTAACTAGAATAATCTCCGTGCCGGCTCCGAACAGAGCACAGACCAACCAGGTTACGATTACGAATACGAATGCTTCTTTCCCATTTCATGACTTTGGATTTCATTATTGCGAATGACTTGATATAGGCACCCGAAGAGGAAATCAAGAAGCTCGTAGCAATGGGTTTCGATAGGGTAAGTGTTACTGCAGTAAAAACGGCAAGCCGATTATATTCTATTCATGCTTATAAATATGCTTTTAGACACAAGTAGAAGTTGCTTTAGCAGCAGCAGATGGAGATATCAATACTGCTGTGGAAATACTTATGAGCCAACAGGTACACATTATTCTTACGATTTACGTCGATGCTACAATCTCGTTTTGGTCGTGATTTTTCATATTATAACAGGGGTGAAGGTAATTAGAGTGCATAGAATCATTTAGCAAGAGAATTTCTACAACTGAATGCATAAATTCATACGTATGACCATTGCTAACAGTTGTGCATTTGTTTACTACTTAAATTACAAAGATTCCATCATTCTGTGAGTAGAACCTTGTGTTTTTCTATATATATTTGTGTTCGAGCCAATGTTCTAAATCCGAATGAGATATTTTTGTACTATCCCGAATTTGTGTCGACCCCGAATCCCGGTTAGGAGCTTTTGACCCATTAGTTGTTGGAATTTTATCTTTTCGTAATTGTAAGGAAATATCCCGATAAAATATAGGTATAAAACCCATTGTTGTATTAGTATCATCGAATTTGACAAATGATTCGATGATACGTAAACGTAATGCAACACCGAGTTTTATACCTACATGTCTATCATACTATTCCCTTACAATTACGATATAATAAAAGCACAACAACTAATACGTCAAAATCCAATAATCGGGATTTCGGATCGTCACATAATTGCATAACTCATTTCGGCAGGTGCTAAATCATCAACTCAAGTGATGCAAATGAGTTTTACTGAAGGAGGCTTAAAGTTCATGGAAATTGAGAGCAAGTAATTACGAAAGAAAACTACAAAGTCGCTAAAAAACTATCTTTCGAACCTGCAGCTCCTGGAGAAGAAAAAGCTCTTTCACTCTTAAGAAGAAAAACCTGTTAGATTTGAATCAGTGATCCAATGTACATTTACCCTTTCTATATTGTCTTTAAACCGGCAACACGGAAACATCTGGAATCGTCGGGTTTTGCAGTTTCGTGAAGTGAAACTCAATCTGTAAGCGATGATGTATTGGAGTCGAAATAGCCAATCCTTTCTTAATATCTGCTTGCATTTCTCTAATGGGAATTGATGCTAAAAAGCTTTTGATGTACTCTTTGCAGGTCTCTTTACCATGACAAACTATCTCCGTTTCTTCGGATGAACTGGTTGGCTGCTCTGGAACAAGCTTTTCGTCCGGTAACTCGCTTTTACTTTCCAATTTACGGATATTCGTCTCGTTGTCGAACTTCATTATATACGCCTGAGTACAACCTTCGTGTAATCGTTCCCCGAGTGTGTCGATTATGTAGTAAGACTCAGCTTCTACTTTGAGGATAAAGAAGTGATCATTCCAGCTTACAATGTACACCGAGGCTTCACCATTTTCACCGCATTGCGAAGAAATGATCTCGTCCCATATATTATCGAACGACATCGCACCGTGTAAGAACTCGAAGTTCCCTTCTTCTGGATGGAAAAATCCAATGAATGATCTCTCTGGAACAACACAAAGATCTCGTATTTTAGCATGGAGAATCGTCTCGAGATCGAAATGCTTGTCGGGAAATCGCTCCATGTAAGTTTTGTTCTCACATAGATTTCTCCATTCCAATGATCCTTCTCTTATTAAACTATCAAACTGTGACTTTATTGGCATCAGGGAATCACTACAATGTAACCAGTTCGCGATCACAGCAACGAGCGCAGTGCAAGCACTTTCTCCGGCAGCTCGTTCACTTCGTTGATCTATCGAAGCGAAGAAAACCCAAGTCTTGATTTTCATGTTTCCATCTCTACTTATAACTTCTCTTTGTTCCCATGTACCAATACAAAAATTGTCATCACCAAAATCGGAAACCGATGACCGGTGTGCTGTCAACTCTTCGTCGGTTTTCCACATCTGAGAAACATTTTTAATTTACGTTAACTTTTTCGATTCAAAGAAAAAAGAAAAAGCTATAATTCTATACCGTAAAAGATCCCGATTCATCGGAACTTAGCTGTCGTCGATCGAAATCTATGTCGTCTCCGCCTTCTTCACCATATGCTTTTTTAAGCAAAGGCTCCCCTTTAGCTTTAGGTGATCTAAAACTCATCTTTCTCTTCCTCCACGGCAAAATACTCCGTTTCGAAGTGAGTATTACCGGCTCCTCGGGAAGAATAGAACGAGATCGATCCGAATCCGATCTACGTCGATTGCTATAATAAACCCAATCTTCATCTTCGGGATTTATCCTAGCATTCGAATAAAACAACGCAAATGCTAACGATCCATAGCTAAAAGACTTTCTAGCTTCTAAGTTATGTTCTCCTTCATCACATTCCTCGTTTGATTCGGTATCGTACGAATAAGCATCTTCTTCATCTTCATGACACTCCTTTTTAACTCTTCGAGACGAGACGTATTCCGTAAAGATTTTTACTCTTCGTTTGAGACCTGAAACCTCATCTTTCTCAACAAAACAAGCTTCTCCGGAGGATGGAAACTCTATCGGATCCGAAGTAGCTTTCGGTTCCGTGAATCTAAGTGATATCTGCAACAAAAGCGATCATTGAAACATAATAACATTGAATCGAAACGTAATAAGATAGACTTTTTTAGTGAAGTTACATACATAGAGTACGATTCGACTATTCGTAGTGGTGGAAACAGATAATGGTATCTTGATTTCGGTATCTTGCTCCGTTGCATTGACTACGTATTCAGCGAGGTTTACGGAACCTGAACCGAGTGCTGAGATCTTGTTCTTGGCTCCTTGATTCAATCCCTGATTTAAAACAGACAAATATCTTCACCAAAAACGTAGAATTCAATCATTTTTTCGGTGAAAAAAGCTCTTCGGAAAGATATATTACTGGCTTCGAAGGGTACCGAAAATACCGAGTTTACGAAAAGAAAGAAAGTTAACATACCATAACAAAGAATGTCTCCTTAACCAAGAATAAGAATCATTCACACTAAATGCCTCAAGAGTAACTTTATCAAAATCATATCCGAAAACCCGCAACACTAACGGTATAAAATCAGCAACGAATCACAACGATATGCAGATCTAAAGAAATTAAGACCATAACAAACAATGTGCAGATTTATTCACTACAAGTTATCTCCTTAACAAAGAATGAAAATCATTCACAATACATGCCTCGAGAGTAATTTGATCCAAATCATATCCGAAACCCGCAACACTATCGGTATAAAATCAGCAACGAATCACAACGATATAAAGATCCAAAACAATTTAATCCCATATACGAATTTGCAATGAAAATCTCCTTAACCAAGAATGAGAATCATTCACACAATATGATCGAAATCATATCCGAAAAACCCACAACATATCGGTATAAAATAGGACGAATCACAACAAAATGCAGATCCAAAAAATTTAATCCCATATAGGAATTTGCAATGAAAATCTCCTTAACCAAGAATGAGAATCATTCACACAATATGATCGAAATCATATCCGAAAACCCACAACATATCGGTATAAAATAGGACGAATCACAACAAAATGCAGATCCAAAAAATTTAATCCCATATAGGAATTTGCAATGAAAATCTCCTTAACCAAGAATGAGAATCATTCACACAATATGATCGAAATCATATCCGAAAACCCACAACATATCGGTATAAAATAGGACGAATCACAACAAAATGCAGATCCAAAAAATTTAATCCCATATAGGAATTTGCAATGAAAATCTCCTTAACCAAGAATGAGAATCATTCACACAATATGATCGAAATCATATCCGAAAACCCACAACATATCGGTATAAAATAGGACGAATCACAACAAAATGCAGATCCAAAAAATTTAATCCCATATAGGAATTTGCAATGAAAATCTCCTTAACCAAGAATGAGAATCATTCACACAATATGATCGAAATCATATCCGAAAAACCCGTAACACTATCGGTATAAAATCAGCAAAAAATCACAAACATATGAAGATCAAAACAATTTAATCCCATATAGGAATTTGCAATGAAAGTTTACCTTTTAGTTTTTCATATGCAAACAGATCGAAAATCAACAGAAAGAAAATGAATGAAAAACTTACGTGATAAACAGTGAAGTTGACATCCCATGGATGAAAAACATTGACTTTGTATCCAGAAAAATTGCAAACGGTGTGAAATTCTTCATCCCAATCAACCAATACGGCGCCGTTTTGTCCATCGACCTTCTTCAACACCTCTTCTTTCGTGCAATTCCTCTTTACGGTTCTTCTAAAAGAAACCTTGGGACCCTTCCATCTGATCTCTACAGCGAGAGCATCATTGTCTTTATCTGTACCCTCATGTACCCAATCAAAACCCTCAAGTCTCTTCACTGTAAGTTTTACAGCAATTTTTTCGGTAACAAGAGGCGGCCAAGGTCTCCATCTCATTATCTTCACACCCATCGCTTCAGAAGAGGATTCAGAAGAATGATTCGCTGATTCTGAAAAGAATAATTAACAAAAAACAAACCAACTAACCAGAGATATCTGCGTGATCTCCCCCGATTCAGGGAAAATTAAGAGAGGGGTAAATAAATGGGATGCGTTGATGATGAAATCCCAACCCCTTTAAGAATCCCGTTTAAAAAGATCTCTATTCTCGACACAGAAGACAGCTAAAAAGGGAACACAAAAAGTGGAAGAATATGCCTTAAGTCCCTGGTTTTCAAGACAATGCTATAATGAGAATCCCAACACGCCTAGAAGAAGACCCACCCTACAAAAATCGCAACGCAAAGGGAAAACGCATCAACTAGAAACAAACCCAGATGTAACGGAGAAAACAATATGCGAATTGCGAACTGAAAGAAAGAATCTTTTGATGCGTGTGACTGTGCGAAGCGAACAGCGAGAAAGAGAGTGAATCGGCCCGTTGAGAAAAACAATGTGAATGAGCGGTGTGAACTGTGAAGGTTGACTTGGTCAGATTCACAAATTCGGACAATCGTTGAATCTCTCTTTTATTTGAACTCTGGTTTATAGATCAGAGGGGAGAGCTTTGGATTCACTCAATCGAAATAAATTCTAATTATTTTAAAATATTTAGATATTTAATTGAATAAAAAATTATTTAATTCACCGAAAACCAATTCCAATTACCAATTTGAAAACATAGGGTTAAATCTAATGAAATGTGACTCGTAGCCTAAACCCTAAATTATCTCGGTTCTTTTCGAACAAAACTATAAACATGGCTCGAAAACCACAAAATCGATGGTCGGACTGAGTGGTCAAGAAGAGTGGTTCACGATAATAGGTTCAGATTCGTTTCAAAATAGGCTCTGGTTCGGTTCATGTTTGAAAACAAAAAAATCCATGATTCAATATTTAGTTTGATTAAAGTTCGGGTTCGACTCGAGTTCGAATTTAAGATTAAAATAGTATATATACATAGTTAATATTATAATATTATTAGCGTATGAATCCGTTCGACTCGATCATTAAAATTTTATAGATTCGAAAATTTAAACTCTAGCTGAGTTCACGTCGATTCGATTAAATTGAATTCGAACTCTCAAGCCTTAACCTGCTCG
Source organism: Utricularia reniformis (assembly GCA_009725065.1). NCBI lineage: Eukaryota > Viridiplantae > Streptophyta > Magnoliopsida > Lamiales > Lentibulariaceae > Utricularia > Utricularia reniformis. Next base: position 61,151 of record RWGZ01001332.1, on the reverse strand, counting down.
GTTCGAGAGCTTTGCAAATCAGTTCAATTTGTATATTTTAATCTATATTCCATTTCATGTTATTTGAAAGAAATAAAAAAGTAAAAACTCATTTTTATAGTTATAAAGTAATCTGCGTCATATAAATAGATAATTATTATTAAAAAATAAATTTTAAAAATTAGATATTCAACTTAGATGGGATTACGCTTACTATTATAAGCCAATTAAATTTTGATTATATTATACGTATTAAACGGGTTAATATTTATTTATTTAAAATCGTTAATAAAGGGAGATGAACATTAAAATAAAACTAGGTTTAATAGGCATCATTGTTGAATAATAATATATTTGGACATACTTCGATACATGAACATGAACTTGTAATAAATAAATACATTTTCGGTTTTCATAATCTACGTGGCCTACGGTCTACGCATTAATTAGTGACGTGTACAATATAGATATCGAACGTGGATATATTGTTATTATTACAATATTAAATATCATACCTAAGTTTGGTTAGAATAACACTCTTATATGAGATTTGAGAAGGGAATTATATGATAATTTTATAATCTTATATGTTGGATTTTTAAGGGTAATTTTTCAATAATTGCTTTATCATCTTCTTTATTTCAATAGCACATGTTTGTGCAATGGTTGGGTAGGACCAAAACTCGATAAATCCAAACCGAATTGAATTGGGTCTGGATCTTCAAAATTAGGTTTCGTTGAGGGTCGGATCAAAGTTTATTATTGTAAACCCAATATTATTTGGATCGGATATGAAATTATGCATAACCGACCAATGACTCGATTAATCATAGAATATTACATATATTTTTTCTTCTAAAATCATTCATTCTCATATTTACCTATTTGTTCCGGTCAAGGCATAATTTATTGGCAACACGATTCATCTAATAACTAGAAATGTAAAATTTTTCAGTTTAAGAATTGTACCCAATGAAGACCTAATTGATCCAAGGGTATGATTCGGGTTTGGGTCATATAAATTTAGATGGATCGAGTCATGGATTCTATCTAACCGGACCGGACCCATGCACATTCCTAAATCAAGGAAATTAAACTGGTCGATATCGTTCGTACCGATCATAACCTATACGAACGATTTTTCCTATATATTGGTGGTATACCTGTCATAACCGATATTTACCTATCATGCCCTAAATACACCTAAATATATAAATGAATAAAAATACAATGGAAATAGTTGGTAAAAATATTACATTGTAAAGTGGTAATCAAAATAGATAAAATAATTAGGTCTGTGAGTTAAGAAACAAAAAATGGACAATCTTAATAAAGGAAAAGAAATGTCCTGCACGTAAGCAAAAATATCTCATTTAATTAATTATTACAAAATTTGGTTTAATATTGATTTTAAAACATTAATAATTATATGAGAGATTACCTAATTTAATCCATTTTTTTTTAAAGTTATTATTCCCAACCTTCGAAATTTCGTTAAATTTATAATTTGAAATTTTTGTATGAAAAACGAATAATGTATTTTCAAAAGTTTTAATGTATTAACATTGGTTAATTAAAAAAATAAAATAAATATTTCAAAATAAAATTATTAAAACCAAATAAAAAACAAATAAATATATCATATTATTGATGCAAGTAGATTAAAATGTATGTATTAATATTTGAGAAAAATGCGTAGATAACTCTTAATGTTTAAAATAGTGTAAAGACGATGTCCCCAAAGTTTGTAAATTGCGTGAGAAACACTCGAAGTTTCAAAACCGTTCGAAAATGACCCTCAAGTGAATAGTAACGGTTTTCGTCTTTTTTCGTATAAGTGGTTTTGATAATTTATACGTTATTTTTAAAATTTTTAAAGTTTGGAGACATAGTCATAACATTTTTTTAAGGTTAATGAGTCAAATATAAACTATCGGAAGATTAAAATATTAACGAGTATAAGGGTCAAATATAAACGATTTCGGAAGTTCATGGGCCAACCACGCAATTTTCAAACTTTGAGGGCACGGTGTTTACAATATTTAAAAGTTTGAGGGCCAACCGCGCACATTATATCAACTTCGGGGGTTTTGTATGCAATTTAAAAACTTTAAAGACACCGCTTTTACACTATTTTAAACATTAGAAGACAATTACAAACACCACTCATTAATATTTAAAGAATGGGATAGAGAAGTTGAACATAAAAGGAACGAGATATTTGTATGAAAAAATTTAAAGCCCAAGGAAAAAATGAATTATTTTTTATAACATAATTACTTATTATATATTTTTTCTCATTTTGAATGTTGTTTGTAAGTGAACGTAAACTTTAAAATAATATAAATGTGGTGCGTCAAACTTGATAAATGGCATGTTAAACTCTCGAAAATTGATATAATATGTGTTGTTGACTCATCAACTTTTTAAAGTTGTAAACACCATCTCCCCAAAGTTTATGAATTGTGTTGATTTTCAAAACCATTTATATTTTACATTAACACTCTTTAATATTTAAATACATTTATAGTTTGTATTTGACATCTTAACTTTAAAAATGTGTAATGACTATCACCCACATAAAAAGATGAAAACTACTAATATTTACTCGGGTTATATTCTTGAACGGTTTTGAAATTTTAAATGATAAATATGTAAATTCTGAACTTTGACTCATCACATTTACACCATTTTAAATAACGAGTGTCATTGTCGTAATTTTCTCATTTTTTAATAAAAAAAGTTTTTACATAGATATAATGTATTTCATGTCTTCTATGGCATTAAAACTTGAAATTTTTTATGTAAAACGTTTTTACACAGCCTAATTTTAATTTCATTCGAATTTATTCCTTTTCAGGTATCTTATTCAATAGTTCAATATCACAGTCGATTATTCAAATTATACCATAAATATTCAAATTTATGGGCAAAGTATGACGAATATGCAATGAGATGTGAAGAGATAAATTGAGATAACTTGAACACATAAATCAAATTTTATTTTGGAGAAAAAATCAAATTAATGACAAAATTAAAAAAATATTTTATATATTATACACAATGTTTTCATAACGGTACGGCATATCGTTCTGGACCGATTTTCATACCTGACCGGTTTTTATACTGATCCGGTGTACCGTACTGGTCGAATATAAAAACATTGGTTATAAATAAGACCATGTGCATGTCTAGTGGAGTTGTCTTAAATTTGCCACTTCTAATAAAATATCAAATGGACGGCGGGCCAAACCACCGGCCGAATTATTACTATAAATATTGTACATCATTTTGATATTTTATAATTGATATAATTAAATAATGAATTATAGAAAATAAAAAGTATTCATTTTAAAATACACATTAATGATTAAATATTGATGTATTTAGTAAAGAAACTATATATTAGTTATATATATATATATATTGCTAGGTTTCCTCGAAACGTTTAAAAATAATTATTTATTGTAAAAAATATATTTTTGTATTATTTATCAACTTTATTATCATATCAATTTAATTCACGTAAATTTGACATGCGTATGTTTATGTGAAAGTTTCTTCATTAAAAATATAATGATTTAGTTTAGTATAACTTATTTGGAGTAAGTATAGATACAAATAGAATTTATTTAACCAAAAAAATATGAATAAAATAATTTTGTTTAAACATATGCATTATGAACATTAAAGGTCACCTATTATAATACTATATATCATTAAAAAATACATTGAAAAATAAAAAAATAAAAATTAAATATTTAAAAAGTGGGGGGTACAGGTGGGCCCCTTGTATAGCACCGCCCCCTACCAATCTACTATTGATTAAGAACGGTTTACAATTACATCTCAGTGCCATGTCATCATCTTCAGATCTATCATGTCATGCCAACTTGTTACTAAAATAACCATTATTTGAGTAAACTATATTTGGGCTTGTTTTTAAGCCCATTTTAGAAACGGCCCAATATCATTTTTTAAGGCTTATAGGGCCCATTATTTTACCACCTGAATCTATTATTAATATCCTCGATGGCAATTGTGGCCCATTTCTTCTATTTGATGTTTATAAAAGAAATATGTATTTTCTTCCATGTTTTTATAGGTACGCAAAATACCATGCTCCACTCGGTTTATCCGGAAAAAAATTAAAAATTAAAATTTTTAATATTATTTTTTAAAAAAAACATTTTTATATCGAACAATATGAAAACATTGATTTTCTTTAGTGGATCGGAAATCCGACGATTATGATCACTTAAATATGATCGTTTTTCTTTTGATTTATAAATTTCGTTTACTTGTTGTAAAACAACAAATTGATGTTTACAGTGGATTTTAAGATTACGATCAATGTGGTTTAGGGTAGACAATGGATATTGAAATATGATAATTTTTCTTTTAATTTCTATATTTGTTCATTTGTAGTAAAACAACAAACTTAATATTTATACTAGATTTCAAGTTGATTTTTTATCATTTCTTTTAGAGAAATATTTTACATCTGCAAAATATAATGTTTTATTATATGCATTTTGTTGTTGTTGATTTTTATGGGTGATATCGCATTGATCAATTTATTATTTGAGAACACACATATTTTTGTATAGTCATTATTGACTCGAGAAAGGAAAATTACTTATTTTGATAATTGACATGATTTGTAACTTTTCGTAGTATTTAGATCGAATTACTTATTTAGTAGACTCTTGTGTTTACTTTGTAGATTATTAAGATATTATTTATTGGATTTTATTATTGATGGGCTCATAGAACTATAATTGAATTGGATTATACATATATATATATATAAGGTTAAAATGTTAAAGAAATGAGGGTTTTTTGATGACCTAATGCGGATGCGGTTACCCACTTCTTTTCCGGACGGAAAACTTACAACCATGGCAATCAGAAGATGATATTTTTACTTTTATTTTCTACATCTTGTTGATTGTAAATATGTAAACTTGATGTTTATATTGGATTCAAACTCTACGATTGGTGTGATTTTTTATCATTTTTTTTACCGAAATATTTTCCACCTACAAAATCGTGTATTTTTCTTTCTTGCTTTCGTATTAACTTTCATTCGACCTCTACCATAAAATATGATCTATATTTTGTCATTGTCGATTTTCACTGGCGATAACAACGGGCAATAACATAACCGTAACAAGTCAATGGAGAGAATTAATCTCAATTAATAGCATACTTAACTAAATTTCAATGTCAATATAAATAATTTGTACAACATTTCCGTGTATAAATAATATAAATAAATATATAAATGATTAATAATACAGTTGCCTACGATGGAGATTTCTATACTCCATAATCCCTTCATACATACGTTGCCAGTTTTCAGGCAAACCCTTAAAACTCGCGACCTTATCATCGGCTCTCATCACGCCACATGTCCTCTTTTCCACCGTCGATCTCATCACCGTCTTCTTCAACTTCACCTTCCCAGCAGATTCTATAATGTTACAGAGAATTCAGTAAAATAATTATTAATTATAAATAATAATATTAATTAATCAACCTGGAGAATGAGAATCTCTGAAATTAGATTCCATTTCATGCATGAATCTTGAGAGAAGACGTTTATGGTATTGCGCGGCGATTAAGACGACGGTTCCTGAAACTGCAACCACCGCGAGGAAGCCTCTGCCTATAAAATTATTATCCATTTTGTCAATTTTGCATTAGGGAAATTCCCCATTTTTTCGGGAGGAAGATTGTGAGTTAACCCAAGGAATGAAAAAGTTTAACCATGGTTAAATATAACTACTGGTTGGTTAGCGTTGGTGGAAAAGTTTATGGTCAGGAATGGACTAGAGGTATCAAACATTCCTTGGAAAAAGTTTATGTTTGGTTGACTGAATATCTCATTTTGTTATTGAAATAATTTTATTTAAATTATACATATATCTATTGAGTTGGTGGAAATTATATATTTTAATTCATTAAAAATTAATCAATATATTGATTGATTGAACATATTATTCAAATAATTTTAATTTGAAAATAGATATATATATTATCATATTTTATATTATGAAATAATGTACTTTTCTCATAAATAAAAATAATTAAATATTTTTTGTATTATATTTTTTGTTGGGTGCCCAAAATTTTTTGGTATATATAATATTCTTCTAAGGATCCAACATATAATATTATATACTATATTTTTTATATATATATCTTTGCAACTTTGTATATTATTTTTGGGTACCAAAAGTATTTTAGTATTCATTGATATTACTCTATATAACACAACGTATAATTGTTCATCACTAAAAAAATAAAATTAAGAAATCTCAAAAATACCATTTGAAAAGTTAATTTTTAATTTAGTATGTGAAATATCCAAAATATAATGTTTGATATATTTAGTTACTATGATCATTCATGATCTCTATAATAAATGTTCCTTTCTTCCGGTGTCTATCACCCCTATCGACATAGTCTAGAGGTGTGATTATTGTTCTTTTAAATCAAATATTTTAATTGATCTTAAATTGGATATAATTATTATTGAGAAAATGTACACTTCCCAAACTTTTAGTCATTGGACCATAAACATTTCTAAATTTGAAATATTTGGCAAATTAGATTCCCAAAGTGATAAAATCATCACTAAAATTTGATTTTTGTGATCACTTTATTTGTCAAAATTGAAAACTTTGAAAACCAAATAATATATTTTAAACTTGAGGACTAATTTTGCAAAACTTTGAAAGTATAAAGATCGATTTTATCATATTCGTACTTTGAGTATTAAAATTGTTATAATAATAAATTTTGAGTGGTGTTTCTAATTGACCCCTAATGTTTAAATAGTGTAAAGGCGATGCCCCTAAAGTTTTTTAATTGCATACAAAACCCCCGAAGTTGATATAATGTGCGCGGTTGGTCTTCAAACTTTTAAATGTTGTAAACACCGTACCCTCAAAGTTTGAAAATTGCGTGGTTGGCCCTGAACTTCCGAAACCGTTTATATTTGACCCTTATACTCGTTAATATTTTAATTGTCCGATAGTTTATATTTGACTAATTAACCTTGAAAAAATGTTATGATTATGTCTCAAAACTTTAAAAATAACGCATAAATTATCAAAACACTTATACGAAAAAAGACGAAAACCGTTACTATTCACTCTAGAGTAATTTTCGAACGGTTTTGAAACTTCGGGTGTTTCTCACGCAATTTACAAACTTTGGTGGCATCGTCTTTACACTATTTTAAACATTAGGGGTCATCTACGCATTTTTCTCAATAAATTTTAGAAATCAGAATTATCAAAACGACAAAACTATATGTATCAAATTTAGATGTCCTCCAATTATTGGGTTTGTTTGGTATAACTTTTTAAAATTACGGTGTGGTGAGATATGATGATCGTGAATTTTTAAATATGTTTGATAAAATTACACTATTATGATCATGATTTATGTAAAAATATTAATATACTGTTATATATAAAAAATAATAAATTTAATTATATTATAATTAATAGAAATAAGGGCGAATCAATCCATTACAAAATCACCATAAAACAATGCTAGTTTTAAAAGTTGTGATAATATTATGATTTTTTAACGATTATCATATCGCAATTAATCTTGTGTTTTGTGTAATATAAAAAAATCACAATATGAACATTGTAACACACCTCATCCCAATTTTAATTTGAGTTCTAAAGAAACTCATTATTGATCTAACTCTAAACATCCACCCGTATCTTTAAAAGCTTTGGTCCTTAATACATGGGTTGATCCAATATGGATCATTCACCCACGCGTGTTAGCGTATCACCAACTTTCATTCCATTCCTCAATTTTATCTGTCAATTGATTTGGGTATTTTGGATGCTGCATTTTTTTCTGGGAATGGACAATCTTCACTGCTAAAGATTCAAGTTTTTTCGTTCTTCAATTAAGCCATGACGACTTCCTCCCGTTCGCTGATAAGTCGGCTGGCGCCATTTTTCTCCGCTCGGCTCCGACATAACTCAAGGATTTTATGTACATCGTCCGCCTTGCCTGAACTTCGTTCATTTTCACCGGAGTCTGAGGCGGCAGAGGCCATTCAGATGACTGAAAGCTGTGTTCGAGTAATTTTTCTCCTTGCAATTTTTTTCCTTGCATTTCCTTAAGGAATAAGGATTCTTGCCTGTTGCACAATTTTTTATAATTAACCTGATTAACAATTTTTTAGAATTAAGTTCAAAATTTGTCAAGTTGTTTGCTAATATTACCCAGAGAATGAAAGAATTGCAAGCGGATGAAGCTGGGGAGAAGCTGCTAAGGTTGAGAATAGAATCCGGAGGTTGCTCAGGCTTCCAGTATAATTTCTCGCTTGATGATAAGATCAGTGATCACGATAGGTTAATAAAAATCCCCAACCCTAGAATTTTCCCTCTTTTATTTGATCTATAATTCTGTTATTTATATTGTAATTTGCAGAATGTTTGAGCGTGATGGTGTTAAATTGGTTGTTGATAATATTTCCTTAGACTTTGTTAAAGGTGCCACTGTTGATTACGTAGAGGAGCTTATCCGTTCTGCTTTTCAGGTTTCATCCTTTTATGTTACTTCCATCTTCATCTCTTCTTTGAGTTAACAATGACATGATCTGTTCTGCTAGACTTGCTCAAATTCTGTTTCCATCTATCTGGTAATATAGAAAAGTTCTGTATTTACGTCGTTTGGAGTTCGATTTCGTGTTAATTTGATCATGTTCACGGTGTTGTCATGTAAAGATGTATGTACACTTTATGTTTAAATCTGTGGCTATCCGTCTTTTTTACTGTGATACCATCGGTTCATGATATTTCGAGGAAATTAATCGACCCCCAAACATGTAAATCCAATGTTCACTTATCATTTTCAATCAAGTGTTTCAATTTTTTGAGGAAGATGGTCAATTAATATGCATATTTGTCTATCTTTCTCTTCGATTTGATTCGATTCATGACGTTCAATGATTGTTTTGCAAGACGATTCAGTTGATTGTTTCAGTTTATGAGGAAATGGGTAACAATTAATATCCATATTTGTCTTGATTTGCTTCGACTCATGACTTTCAATAATTGTTTTGCAATCCTTTTGTTCAGTCGAGTGTTTCAATTTATGAGCATAGTGGTATCAGTTAATATGCATATTTGTCTATCTTTCTCTTCAATTTGCTCCGGCTCATTACTGTTTTGCAATACAATGCCCTTATGCTCAGTCAAGTGTTTCAATTTATGAGGAAGGGGTATAAGTTAATATGCATATTTACCTATTCGATTTGCTTCAATTCATTACGTTCAATGATTGTTTTGNAAGATTACGATCAATGTGGTTTAGGGTAGACAATGGATATTGAAATATGATAATTTTTCTTTTAATTTCTATATTTGTTCATTTGTAGTAAAAAACAAACTTAATATTTATAGCAGATTTCAAGTTGATTTTTTATCATTTCTTTTAGAAAAATATTTTACATCTGCAAAATATAATGTTTTATTATATACATTTTGTTGTTGTTGATTTTTATGGGTGATATCGCACTGATCAATTTATTATTTGAGAACACACATATTTTTGTATAGTCATTATTGACTCGAGAAAGAAAGGTTACTTATTTTGATAATTGACATGACTTATAACTTTTCGTAGTATTTAGATCGAATTACTTATATAGTAGACTCTTGTGTTTAATTTGTAGATTATTAAGATATTATTTATTAGATTTTATTATTGATAGGCTCACAGAACTATAATTGAATTGGATATACATATATATATATATATAAATATGGTTAAAGAAATGAGGGTTTTTTGATGACCTAATGCGGATGTGGTTACCCACTTCTTTTTCGGACGGAAAACCTACAACTATGGCAATCAGAAGATGATATTTTTGCTTTTATTTTCTACATCTTGTTGATTGTAAATATGCAAACTTGATGTTTATATTGGATTCAAATTCTATGGTTGGTGTGGTTTTTTATCATTTTTTTTACGAAATGTTTTCCACCTACAAAATCGTGTATTTTTCTTTATTGCTTTCGTATTAACTTTCATTCGACCCCTACCATAAAATATGATCTATATTTTGTTATTGTCGATTTTCACCGGCGATAACAACGGGCAATAACATAACCGTAACAAGTCAATGGAGAGAATTAATCTCAATTAATAGCATACTTAACTAAATTTCAATGTCAATATAAATAATTTGTACAACATTTCCGTGTATAAATAATATAAAGAAATATATAAATGATTAATAATAAAGTTGCCTACGATGGAGATTTCTATACTCCATGATCCCTTCATACATACGTTGCCAGTTTTCAGGCAAACCCTTAAAACTCGCGACCTTATCATCGGCTCTCATCATGCCACATGTCCTCTTTTCCACCGTCGATCTCATCACCGTCTTCTTCAACTTCACCTTCCCAGCAGATTCTAAATGTTACAGAGAATTCAGTAAAATAATTATTAATTATAAATAATAATATTAATTAATAAACCTGGAGAATGAGAATCTCTGAAATTTGATTCCATTTCATGAATGAATCTTGAGAGAAGACGTTTATGGTATTGCGCGGCGATGAAGACGACGGTTCCTGAAACTGCAACCACCGCGAGGAAGCCTCTGCCTATAAAATTATTATCCATTTTGTCAATTTTGCGTTAGGGAAATTCCCCATTTTTTCGGGAGGAGATTGTGAGTTAACCCAGGGAATGAAAAAGTTTAACCATGGTTAAATATAACTACTGGTTGGTTAGCGTTGGTGGAAAAAGTTTATGGTCAGGGAATGGACTAGAGGTATCACACATTCTTTGGAAATAGTTTATGTTTGTTTGATTGAATATTTCATTTTGTTATTGAAATAATTTTATTTCAATTATACATATATCTATTGAAGTAGGGAAAATTATATATTTTAATTCATTAAAAATTAATCAATATATTGATTGATTGAACATATTATTCAAATAATTTTATATTATCGTATTTTATATTATGAAATAATGTACGTTCTCATAAATAAAAATAATTAAATATTTTTTGTTGGGTACCAAAAATTTTGTGGTATATGTCATATTCTTCTAAGATCCAACATATAATATTATATACTATATTTTTTGTATATATATCTTTACAATTTTGTATATTATTTTTGGGTACCAAAAGTCTTTTAGTATTCATTGATATTACTCTATATAACACAACGTATAATTGTTCATGACTGAATATTATTAAGTAGGTATATATCAATTATTGTAATTCTTTCTTTAAGAGTTGTTAATAGTAAGGGGAAACTAATACATATTGGGAATTGTTGCCCAATAGTGGTGTTGCTTCCGTTCGTTTCTGTCATTCTTTTTACCGTCACTACAAAAAATAGAAGATTATATTTTAAAAATAAAATTAAGAAATCTCAAAAATACCATTTGAAAAGTTAATTTTTTATTTAGTATATGAAATATCCAAAATATAATGTTTGATATATTTAGTTAAGTATGATCATTTATGATCTCTATAATAAATGTTCCTTTCTTCTGGTGTCTATCACCCCACCTGTTTTGCCTTGTTACCCACTGCCATTCGTACTTTTGCCCAAAATAGCTATCTAAACATGATTTTGACGTGTATTTTGTAATGTGGATAGATATTTAGGCAAAAATTCAATTTTGCAGTGAGTATTTTTGTAAATGAGCCCTATCACTCCTATCGACATAGTCTAGAGGTGTGATTATTGTTCTTTTAAATCAAATATTTTAATTGATCTTAAATTGGATATAATTATTATTGAGAAAATGTACACTTCCCAAACTTTTAGTCATTGAACCATAAACATTTTGGTAAATTAGATTTTCTAAATTTGAAATATTCGGCAAATTAGATTCCCAAAGTGATAAAATCGATCACTAAAATTTGATTTTTGTGATCACTTTATTTGTCAAAATTGAAAACTTTGAAAACCAAATAATATATTTTAAACTTGAGGACTAATTTTGCAAAACTTTGAAAGTATAAAGATCGATTTTATCATATTCATACTTTGAGTATTAAAATTGTTATAATAATAAATTTCATAAATCAGAATTATCAAAACGACGAAACTATATGTATCAAATTTAGATGTCCTCCAATTATTGGGTTTGTTTGGTATAACTTTTTAAAATTACGGTGTGGTGAGGTGTGGTGAGATATGATGATCGTGAATTTTTAAATATGTTTGGTAAAATTACGTTATTATGATCGTGATTTATGTAAAAATATTAATATACCGTTATATATAAAAAATAATAAAATTAATTATATTATAATTAATAGAAATAAGGGTGAATCAGTCCATTACAAAATCACTATGAGACTACTGCTAGTTTTAAAAGTTGTGATGATATTATGATTTTTTAACGATTATCACATCGCAATTAAGCTTGTGTTTTGTGTAATATAAAAAAATCACAATATAAACATTGTACCGCACCTCAACGCAATTTAAATTTGAGTTCTAAAAAAACTCATTATTGATCTAACTCTAAACATCCACCCGTATCTTTAAAAGCTTTGGTCCTTAATACATGGGTTGATCCAATATGGATCATTTACCCACGCGTGTTAGCGTATCACCAACTTTCATTCCATTCCTCAATTTTATCTGTCAATTGATTTGGGTATTTTGGATGCTGGATTTTTTTCTGGGAATGGACAATCTTCACTGCTAAAGATTCAAGTTTTTTCGTTCTTCAATTAAGCCATGACGACTTCCTCCCGTTCGCTGATAAGTCGGCTGGCGCCATTTTTCTCCGCTCGGCTCCGACATAACTCAAGGATTTTATGTACATCGTCCGCCTTGCCTGAACTTCGTTCATTTTCACCGGAGTCTGAGGCGGCAGAGGCCATTCAGATGACTGAAAGCTGTGTTCGAGTAATTTTTCTCCCTACAATTTTTTCCATGAAATTTTTAAAGGAATAAGGAATCTTGCCTGTTGCACAATTTTTTATAATTAACCTGATTAACAATGTTTTAGAATTAAGTTGGATATTACTTATCGTGGGTGCAAAATTTGTCAATTGTTTGTTAATATTACCCAGAGAATGAAAGAATTGCAAGCGGATGAAGCTGGGGAGAAGCTGCTAAGGTTGAGAATAGAATCCGGAGGTTGCTCAGGCTTCCAGTATAATTTCTCGCTTGATGATAAGATCAGTGATCACGATAGGTTAATAAAAATCCCCAACCCTAGAATTTTCCCTCTTTTATTTGATCTAAAATTCTGTTATTTATATTGTAATTTGCAGAATGTTTGAGCGTGATGGTGTTAAATTGGTTGTTGATAATATTTCCTTAGACTTTGTTAAAGGTGCCACTGTTGATTACGTAGAGGAGCTTATCCGTTCTGCTTTTCAGGTTTCATCCTTTTATGTTACTTCCATCTTCATCTCTTCTTTGAGTTAACAATGACATGATCTGTTCTGCTAGACTTGCTCAAATTCTGTTTCCATCTATCTGGTAATATAGAAAAGTTCTGTATTTACGTCGTTTGGAGTTCGATTTCGTGTTAATTTGATCATGTTCACGGTGTTGTCATGTAAAGATGTATGTACACTTTATGTTTAAATCTGTGGCTATCCGTCTTTTTTACTGTGATACCATCGATTCATGATATTTCGAGGAAATTAATCGACCCCCAAACATGTAAATCCAATGTTCACTTATCATTTTCAATCAAGTGTTTCAATTTTTTGAGGAAGATGGTCAATTAATATGCATATTTGTCTATCTTTCTCTTCGATTTGATTCGATTCATGACGTTCAATGATTGTTTTGCAAGACGATTCAGTTGATTGTTTCAGTTTATGAGGAAATGGGTAACAATTAATATCCATATTTGTCTTGATTTGCTTCGACTCATGACTTTCAATAATTGTTTTGCAATCCTTTTGTTCAGTCGAGTGTTTCAATTTATGAGCATAGTGGTATCAGTTAATATGCATATTTGTCTATCTTTCTCTTCAATTTGCTCCGGCTCATTACTGTTTTGCAATACAATGCCCTTATGCTCAGTCAAGTGTTTCAATTTATGAGGAAGGGGTATAAGTTAATATGCATATTTACCTATTCGATTTGCTTCAATTCATTACGTTCAATGATTGTTTTGCAAGACAGTGCCCTTATGTTCGGTCAAGTTTTTCAATTTACGAGGAAAGGGTTTCAGTTAATATGCATATTTGCCTATATTTCTCTTCGATTTTCTTCGAATCATGACGTTGAATGATTATTTTGCAAGACAATGTCGTTATGTTCAGTCAAGTGTTTCAATTTATGAGGAAGGGGGTATCAGTTAATATGCATATTTTTCTATCTTTCTCTTCGATTTGCTTCAACTCATTACGTTCAATTATTGCTTTGCAAGACAATGTCCTTATGATTTTTCAATTTATGAGGAAGGGGTATCCGTTATAATATGCATATTTGCCTATCTTTCTCTTCGATTTGCTTCGACTCATGACGTTCAACGAATGTTTTGCAAGACGATTTTCTCATGCTGTTTGAATTTATGAGGAAGGGGTATCAGTTAATATGCATATTTGCCTGTTTCTCTTCGATTTGCTTCGATTCATGACGTTCAATGAATATTTGCAAAATGATGTCTTTAGGATGGATAATATACGCTTATATTTGTTAGGTTTCAACAAATCCAAGTGCAGTTGGTGGCTGTAGCTGTAAAAGTTCATTCATGGTGAAGTAGTGCAATTTTTACCCTACAAATTTATTTAACTTTCATACACCTTCTGTTGATAGATTTTGACAAATTTGTGTATTTTAAAAGATGTACAACAAGTCTATTATTGCTTCATTTAACAGCATATTAGCATGGGATCCTATTTGATTCGAACGAGTTGAGTTTGACTTGTTCAAATTACGTTTATATTATAATTCTAACGGGAAAACATATACGAACATTGCTCATATTTATTTTATTTATGTTTGTTCGTGCTTGTTTTCATTTGTGTTCATATTCGTATTCATGTTCATTACTTCATTTCTATTTCGATTTTATTTTGTGTTCATACTTTGAAGATTTAAATTATCAAAACCATGAAATTATGATAACCAAATTTGCGTCTTGCTCCAAAGTTTAGTTTAGATAACATAATTGATTCACAAAGTTTTCAATTTTGATAACTAAAATTAGCAGTTAAAATAAAGTTTATGTGATAAATTTTGTAACTTTAAGGATTTTATTGATCAAGTATTGTAAATTTGAAGCATCAAATTTAAAGAATAAATATATAATTATAAATTATAAGGATAAAACGGGACGCTCTTTGGACGACTTTATAGCATAATTTGTTCTATATTTGATTATAATGTTGAATAAATATAATTTATATTTGATTGACGTAAATCGTTTTTAAATAAAAAGCGCATCTGGCGGCGGTGCGTTTGTGCTATTTGGAACCCTAGTTTTGATTGCTACAATTCGATTTCTCCTTGAAGGATGAATTTGGTTGATGGGGATGTGAATCTCAGAGAAATTCAGAAACTCGAAGGACACAAGGATAGAGTTTGGAGCCTCGCATGGAAGCCAGGTACTGGAGTTGATGGTGTTCCCGCCGTTCTTGCTTCCTGTAGTGGAGATAAAACAGCGCGAATTTGGGAGGAGAATCCAGTTGGGGGGTCTTTTCAGTGCAAGGTTGAATATACTCTTGGTTTTCATCATAGTTAATTCATTGCTAAATTTGCCCATGGGCGTGGGATTTTGTTTTGATTGCGTTTCTATTGTTTGTGATATTTTAATCAGGCAGTCCTTGAGACGCATACTAGGACTGTAAGATCTTGTGCTTGGTCCCCAAATGGAAAGTTGTTGGCAACAGCAAGTTTTGATGCCACGGTTGCAATTTGGGAGGATAACGGGGGTGATTTTGCTTGTGTTTCCACTCTCACGGTACTTCTTGCTTTACTGAATGTAAAATTACGCGTTCAAGTTTTGAATGTTTGTGTAGTGCATCTGCATGGTTATCAATTTTGCAGTTATTTTATTTTACATAAATTAACTTGGGATTAGGTTCATGAAAATGAAGTTAAAAGTGTCTCCTGGAACGCATCTGGCTCACTGATTGCTTCCTGTGCCCGAGACAAAACAGTTTCGATCTGGGAAGTTTTGCCACACAATGAGTTTGAATGTCTTTCGATCTTACATGGGCATACCCAGGATGTTAAAATGGTACAATGGCACCCATCAGTGGATATTCTTTTCTCTTGTAGCTATGACAACTCTATCAAGGTAGGGAACAAGTACCCTTGACTTCTGAAGTATTATTTAGTTGTAAATTTGTACCCTTGATTATAACCTTAGCCAACAATACTTCAATTGCCTCAGATCTGGAAAGAGGATGGAGATGGTGATGATTGGCACTGTGTTCAGACATTAGATGAATCTAGTAGGTAGTCGACTTGCTTTCTATCTATCAGGATGTACATAGAATTTTTTATGCAGTGTTTGCTGATCTTATTCTACTGTGTTTTATGTTAAGAAAATTTTTCTTAAAATTTACATTTCTACCAGTGGACATAAATCAACGGTCTGGGCCATATCGTTTAATTCCTCCGGAGACAAGATGGTTTCTTGTAGGTACACAAACTATCCATGCTATTTTCTCTCTTTCATGTTCAGCTCATTATTTGTGCTTTGATTTTTGAAGTGGGTTTTTTCCAAGCTGTTGGTACAATTTCGTACCATTTTTAGATAAGTATGTTGAATTTGCCCACATTGCTAAAAGAAGTGAGATTGATTAGGTTTATAAGGATGGGAATTCCATCACATATTGACTTGTTCAAGTTTTTTAAATGTGTGGATTCCTTCCCTTAATCTCGTCCGTTCACACTCTTCCATCTTAATTTTGCCCAGACTCTATAATTCCAACATGGTATCGGAGCTGGTTCGATTCATTTCAAGTCGAAATCGTATGGTTGGAATTGAGGGGGAGTGTTGAATTTGTCCCACATTGCTAAAAGAAGTGGGATTCATTAGGTTTATAAAAGTGGGAATTCCATCACATATTGACTTGTTCAAGTTTTTTAAATGTGTGGATTCCTTCCCTTAATCCCGTTTGTTCACACTCTTCCGTCTTAATTTCGGCCAGACTCTATAATTCCAACAAAGTATGATTTTGTTGCTTACACTCTTCACATGATTCTGCAGTGATGATCTTACAATTAAGGTATGGAGCTGTGACATTATGAGGATGCATTCTGGGGATGGATATGCACCCTGGTGAGCGATGACTGCTTTCTATCCTTCTGCATAGCTCAAGATATTATCCCTTTCAATTCACGTCTCTTCTATGGATGTTGTTTCTTAAATAAGATGGATATTAAGATGCCATCTTTTGCATGTTCATTTTTATTTCTTTAGGACACTTTTACGTTCACTCTCTGGTTACCACGACCGTACTATCTTCAGTGTCAATTGGTCAAGGTACAATTTTTTTTACATTATTAGCAACTGACTGCCCATATGATCGATGTTGCTTCAGCTTCATTCCTTCTCAGATGATAAGCTAATACTTGTTTTTTAACATCGCAGGAGTGAAATATTTTGCACTTGTGCAGCTGATAATTCCATATGTTTATTTTCCGGGGATCAAGATGGCACTGTAAGTTTATATATACTGAAGTGAACTACTTATATGTTGTATAGCTTTTTTCCTAGATTATAGCGCTATATTTTATTTTGTTTTCTTTGCAGATCGAAGAACCTAAATACAAATTACTTTTAAAGAAGAAGAATGCACATGACATGGATGTAAATTCCGTGCAATGGAACTCCATGGTGATGCTCATATTAAAAAATATTTTTTTGGGTGAATAGAATCGTATTCCAATAGCCTTCATGAAAATAAATTGCTGTACTTTCAAGCCTACAGTTTTCTAGCTTTTTCAACTATTTTTATATGATCTCAATTCTACTACATGGACTTGACAGGAAACCAGGCGTTTAGCCTCCGCAAGTGATGACGGGACAATCAAGATATGGGAGTTGGATTCTTCTGTACAGGATACAACGCAGTGAGCGTTTAATGCAGTTCATATACTTTTTGTAACGCCTGCTCACAGGTGGTTTTTTTGTTGTTCAACTTTCATTATTGATATCTGGATATGACAATGTGTCAGAGCTATATTTCCCTTATAATAATACTTCATTATTGAGTGTGAGTTTACATAATTGCGTGGTGAAAAGCGTAGCTCTTCACATAAAGTAGAATTCAGTGTTCCCTGAACGATGCATTGAGAAAAAATGGAAAGGTGGCCATAAAAACATACCCTCTATGTGAAACTGCTGAGGAAGTGCTTCCAGGTACAATTACTATTCGATTTGGAATATAAGATCAAATCCTGCTCTGATTCATGCTAGTTGTTATTTTTTGCTGATTAAATCCTGCTTGAATTCTTGCTACTTGATTTTTTTTACCGAAGACCATGTAGTTCTTCATTATGATCTTGAGCATGCATGTATTAGAATCTGATGCATTCATGTTTTACTTGTTATCTTATTGTTGAAATTATAGAGTCTAGTCGTATTAATCAATATTCGATTGATTGGCCTGAGGTTATCGACAAAAAAGATTTGTCTAAGCCGCTTCAACAAGCTTTCCATGTTCAAGCGTGAATAAGGAAGGAATTCCATTACATAAAGACATGTTCAAGTCTTTTAAATGGGTAGGTTCCTTCCCTTGAATCTTCGCTAAATTTGTGATTCCTTATCAGATTTTTCTCATCTTCAAGCTTCCATTTGATGTAAACGAGATAGGCATTTTGTTTATCTTCAGATTATATTAAGGAAGCTACACTCAGGAAAAAAAAATCTAGGAAGAAACGAGCCTAGAAACTAATTTTTTTCCCTACAGGTTCTTCCCTCAATCTGCTTCATTTGGGAAAACTCCAACTCCTTCTCATCCCTTGTGACAACTCGTTCCCTTTCCTTACCTTGCCCTGCAACTGAGTTTGTGCTTTCTCCCTTGCTTCCTCATAGTTCTGTGATCAAGTAAGTTTAACTTCATTACTTTGATGTAAACTGTGAATCTGATAATCTATATAACTTGCCTGTTGCTGCTCAATTTGCCTCTCTAACTCAGCCTGTTACAGAACACAAATTGTTTCAAATAATACCATTTACTTGTCTATTTTACGTTTATGATTTACCAGAGCATGTTTAATATGTGCATTCTCTTCTTTCAGATGATCCAGTTCTGCTTCAAGCTCCACAGTATAAGCCTGCAAAACAAACAAAACCTGCAACTCCAAATCTTTCAGTATCTCAAAGGTAAATAAATTTTTTACTTGTTTTCTTGCTCTTGATCGTGCTGCAGATTCCCTATTCTTAATCATTCTCCTTTGTCTTCTCTCCACTACTTTCTCCACTCCCCCTTCCAAAACCCTCTTCCTTCCTCTTCTATATTTGTTATTCTCATTTTCCATTTGATTTGAGTTTATCCCATCTGATGAAACTGGACTCACCGGTGACCCCATTGCCAAGCTTTGCACCGACCTGAATCCATAGTTTGTACCCGCCTGAGCGTGGCAAAACGCGCCGGCGGCACCAATCCCCATTGCATTAATGCCCTGAAACCCCACACCAAACTGCCTCTTCGAGGCTTTGTAATTCTGCTCTCTTACAACCCCAGCTTTCACTAAAAAGTCCTCTAGTGTCATCTCTCCCATAGCTTGCTGTTCTTGAACAGCATTAGAGCTTTGAAACTGTGCTCTGTTTTCATCCCTGTTTTGCTTATTATTCTTATGAATCTCTGACCAAACTTGCTCCACTGTTTTGCGGCATAGAGGTTCAGGTACTGTGAGTGATCCCTGTCTTGTTAAACTAGATGACTCTATACCTACTCCCTTATCATTCATCAAGCTTACTTGCGCCGCCTCACCGGCGGTCATGGTCGCTTGAGCTTCCTCCGCCGTCCATATACTATTTAGAAACTCGTCCATGTTCATAGACCCAAAATTTTTTCCTCCCTCGCAAATGGTATTCTGTATTTCATCTAATGTTAGGGAGTATATGGATCCCTGTATGCCTACCGACGGCGGCGATGGTTCCGTCGCCGTCGCCGCCTTCTCATTCAACCCTTTTTGTTTATCTCCATAAGCCATGTGAAGGAATAGTTATGAGGTTGAGGAAAATAGAGAACGATTGGTTTCAGTGATTTTTCACTGAATGAGTTTTAGCTGCCCTTATAACTGGAGAACCAGGTTATTTTCATGTTTGAGTGACACGTGTACGACATGTGTCCTTGCTCCCTCCGACATTGTGCTGCTGTCCCCCACAGCGACACGTGTGTAGGTATCTTTATGTGGATCCGGGTCGGGTTCTGCTGATATCCCACGCCAAGTTGCCAACTTATTTTGATACAAAAATTAAATTAATGGCCAAGTGATTATATATTTTAAATGAGTTGAGATTATTATTGACGGTTTTTATATCGATCAGTATTTTATTCAATAATATCCAATATCATGCTTTTGGTTTTAAAAATAACAAAATACTTTTAAAAAATTGGTATTAGTCTGTATAATATTAAGGATTGATATAAAAACATTGACAATTGTTGAATATAAAAATATTTTATGCTGCCTTTTTGCCGTTCCATTTCTTGGTGAATATAATTGGGCTTATTTGCTTCAAGTAGCGTACCACAAAAAAGGGTAATATTTACTATTATTCAAGTAAAATTATGTCACTTATACTTATTAATTATAGTTAAATAAATCATATTTATTTATATATTTACTACAAATTGGTAGTTGTAAATTAAATATCATTGTTTTAAATGAATAAACTTTCACATTTGTTAAGTACCAAGGTTAGTGGATGGATTGATGTTAAAGTTATCTTCAATCATGTCCGTTCATAAATTTATTTTTAGTTTCTGTATAATTTTTATAAGTAACTTTTCTTTTCTTGCTACAACTAGGAGTGGGAACGGGTCCGGCCCAACGAGTTACGGATCGAACCCGTTGAACCCGCCAACCCAACGGGTTGAGAATTTTTCTTAATCCGTAAACGAGTTAAAAGTACGGCACAACCCATTAACGGGTTGAAAAACTTAAACCATAAAATTTAAAAACATTCAATTTTAACCTTAAAATTTTTTAAAAAAATCAAAATTGGCCCACTTCAACCCGTACGGGTTGACGGGTTGAAAATCACGACCCAACTCGTACAATGATATTTAGCGGGCCAACACACGGGTTGACCTGCTTATATGGGTTGGGCCGATCCAGCGGGTTGGGCTGGCCTATGCCCACCCCTTGCTACAACAATGTTCACATATATAAATATCAAGTTACATTTTTTTATATCATTGTTTTTTATGTAGATGATGATTATTTATAATAATATTATTATTGTATAAATCATCACTTTTACAAGTGAGAAACATTTTAAAATTTTAACGAATTAGTTAACGACATTTGTTATTATATTTTTTAAATTAAAAGTGTAATCAATTGAAAAAACTGAATAATTAATCCACAAAAACTATTAACCTGTTAACAAAAACGTTTAAATCGATGACTAGCTTAGTCGAGATTGGTTAACTAAAATTACAATCAAAATTCGATTAGTCGAATTGGCTAAAATCGATAAATCAATCGTTCTCAACTATAATATCGACCAATTAAAATATGATCAATAAAATCAGTATATCGTTCAATTTTAAATAATTTATTTTACAATTATTTATAAATTATAATTTTCTTCTATTTTCAAATTTTAAATATTTCTAAAACTTAAATTATAAATTTATAATTGTTTTTCGAATTTTAAAACTATAAATTAAAAAAAAATTATTTCGAATTTTAAAATTGCAAATTTAATTTTTTTTGAAATATTTTCAAATTTTTTTATAATAAAATTATATTTCCTTGAGGAAATAGAAGAAAGATTATGTGGCGGACATCTGCGCGTCCAATTAGATTGGGTGCCTTGGATTACATATGATTTAATAGTGTTCTTATATTTACTATCGAGATCAAACTCATTATAGTCTAGCAATCTCAATGGTTACATAACAAGTATTAAGAAATTAAAAAAATATCTTCTAGATGTCGGCTCGATTCTTAAAAATTCACTGACCGGATGAGACATCTGCCTAAATTTTTACAAAGAAACATTAATTCTATATGCCGATTTGTCATACCCCATCTTATATAAATATAAATAAGACAAGACATGATGCTGTATTCTATAAAATAGAGCATAATACCATACATGTTCTTATTACCTAACTTAATGTACTTGTACAATTATAATTAAAGAATACTACAATATATCTTACAACTTTAAAACACTTCTATATTCATAACACAAACCATTCATATATGTACATATACTTCTAAATATGAAAATTACAAACTTCAAACCATTTCCTAGATTTCAAACATCAAAGTTTACTATTTACAAAACAACATGCAGTGGAAGACTACGATATAACTGAACCCCGAATCAAAACAACACGCAACCCTTGATTCTTTCCTAACTTGTGGCAAACCGATCGACCTAATTAAATCTCTGTGTCGGCTTTACCTGGTGAGAGATGAGTGGTCATGAGACTGTACCAAGAGAAAATATAGGGACAAACAAACATATAGTAGCAAAACAATGAAAACATCAAATAAGAAATGTAAACACATATAGATTACACTTTTCTTTATCTTTCATTGCCGGCATGGCGAGCCCGATAACCCGTCTCAACCCTTGGTTTAGGCATCACCAAGGATAGAGAAAACATAAGAATAAATACTCAAGTATTGATCAGAAGGAACCACCCAACATTACAACACATGAATATGTCAACATAAAATACTTGGGATCCCCTTAATCATAAGTTTGGCTATGACCACTTTCGTGTTGCCTCAAGCTAGCTCGATTAGTAGCTAATTCTATGGTCCAACCATGTTTCCAAGAGTGTGCGTCCACCCCTCCTCGAATTTTCACATAACAAGACATTTACACATAAAAACATCCTGCTGAATTTTAGGTGCAGCCAACGACACTAAACACCAGACACAATTTGAGGGCTCAAATGAACTTCAAATTTAATGTAAAAATACTCATTTGAAAGCTACCTCAACAAGCTAAAAGATCGTAAGAGGACGTAATTTCATCAGAGCACTCAAATGTTTCGTAAAAAACCATGAACATAAACTCTGTAAATAGAGGAATAGTTCTGCAAGGATTTAGAAATCATTTCATAACTTCTTAACATTTGTTCCTCTACCTGTAAACT
This sequence comes from Utricularia reniformis, assembly GCA_009725065.1. NCBI lineage: Eukaryota > Viridiplantae > Streptophyta > Magnoliopsida > Lamiales > Lentibulariaceae > Utricularia > Utricularia reniformis. Next base: position 37,861 of record RWGZ01001332.1, on the reverse strand, counting down.
TAACATTATAGAAACTAGACTCGACAAGGAACAAAATCATGTAAGTTTCATCACAAAATTCGTAGCCAACAAGTAACAGTAAATTCACGAACATCAACAAACATCACAGAAAATGCAGAAACTGTATTTTAACTTGTAAATCTCAATCATACCACTAACCTTTGGTTTTCACTCTTGAATTTACGTTTTCTAAGCTCACAAGCACCATAGAAATGATTTGCCTCCTCTGGTTTCGTTCATTCTTGCATTGGTTTTCTTGAAGTTATCCATTTTAAACACATCATATATATCATTTAAAATAAATGATGTTTATCCTTTGCATATAAAATTTATATCTTGTTATCTTTTGTTAATATTTACCATGAAAAATGATTTAGTGGTAAGTTAGAATGATCAATAATCCTCATGAATTACCTTTTACATCGTTACCTACTTCCATATTGTCATATAATTCATATCATCATTAATACCCGATCATAAGCAAATATCAATCGTAACTTATAAATTTAGACTAACACCAATCATAAACTAATGACTATCATATTTACCTTATTATATGTATGTGGTGATTCTGAACCTTACACGATTGGTCCTCGTTCATAAAATCCATGACATCTTTAGTATTTAACGATAAATGACCAAAATATTAAACAATCATTAAAATATGTGATCTATTTGCTGTATCAAAATATATGTGATGAAAATAACTTTGGTGGTGAATAATTGTGACCTGTTAGGTATTTTCCCAAAAAATAACATTGTACGATATGGATTCATTTTAGTATCTTAATTTCAATCGTTTCTACCTAACATCAACGACTCGTTAAATCGACTCAGTACGAAACGACTCCACTCGATTCCACTTGTCAAGATTTAAAAAATCATATTTTCGATTCGGCTATAAAGTTGAAATAAAATAATATTAAATAAAGAAAATATTTAATAAATTTTATATTTGTTTAGGATTGCGTAAATTTCAAATCTAAAACTAGAAATATTTTATCAATTTATTTTATAAGATGATTCATCATGGTTGGTTGATTCCATCACCTCCCCAAAAACAACAACATTTTGATTCATCGTGATTTGTACGAATAATTCATAAGTATATAGACTACATAACAAAGTCGTGAAAGCACATTAGTCACTTTTCTGACGAAGAACAAATATAATCAAAGAATAAATAAAAACGACGTCATTCTGTATTAAGAATCAGAGTGAGTTAGAAAATCTCACTCATACAACACGGGCATGCGAAGAAAATTGGAGAGTATGTACCATATTTTATGGAGTAATTGTTTAATGAAACGAGCTGAGATTTTAGTTGGGGAGTTTAGAGTGTTGTACGATATGGATTCATTTAGTATTGTGTGCGCAATTCATTTTCTAACTTAAACAAATCCTCTGCGTTCACATTAAAGACACCTTCATAGAATAGGCAGGCAAGCCATTACTCGCCCACCCGTGCAACACAACCACAATTACTCTTTCATTTTGCAAAGCCTACTCATATATATGACTTTAATATCGCTCTATATTTAAAAGAGTCATGTTTATAAGTAGCATTCAAACTTTATAGTAGTATAAAGACGGTACCACAAAGTTTGTAAATTATATATAAAGCCATCAAAGTTGATATGATACGTGTCGTTCGCTCTCAACTTTTAAATGTTGTAAACATTATGTCATCAAAGTTTAAGAATTGTATGGTTAGTTCCCGAACTTCCAAAACCGTTTATATTTTACCCTTATACTCGCTAATATTTTCAACGTCTTAATAGTTTGTATTTAACTAATTAACCTTAAAAAGATGTAATGATTATGTCTCCAAACTTTGAAAATTTTAAAAATAACGCATAAATTATGAAAACCACTTATACGAAAAAATATGAAAACAACTACTATTCACCCTAGGGTAATTCTTGAACGGTTTTGAAACTTTGGGGACTTCAAATGCAATTTACAAACTTTGGAGGCATCTCATTTACTCTATTTTAAACATAAGAGAAAATTCCGACAATGGCCTCCAAAGTTTAAAATAGTGTAAAAGCGATTCTCACAAAGTTTGTAAATTGCATGCAAAATCCTTGCAGTTTTCATCTTTTTTTGTAAGAGTATTTTGATAATTTATGTGTTATTTTTAATTTTTTCAAAGTTTTGGATATAGTCATTAAATATTTTCAAAGTTAAACGGTCAAATACAAACTATGGAGCATTTAAAATATTAACGAGATTTAGGATCAAATATAAACGATTTTGAAACTTCGGGGGTCAACCACATAATTTTTAAAATTTGGGAACATGTTGTTTACAACTTTTAAAGCTGGAGGGTCAACATCACATATTATATCAACTTCGGAGACTTTGTATACAATTTCTAAATTTTGGGATATTGTCTTTACACTATTTCAAATTTCGGGGGCAATGACAAAAACCACTCTTTAAAATAAGGGTGACACGTATATTTAGTCCCCACAGTTTCCTAGTTTTGATAAATTTGGTCCCCAAAGTTTTCTAATTGTGACAATTATGATCCTCATAGTTTTGAGTTGACAAAATCAGTCCCTATACTTTCAATATTTTGGAAAAATCGACCATAAATGTTATTATGGTCCCTTTTTAGGGGTACCAACAGTCATCCGGTTCGTCAGCAAACGAACTCGGTTTTGATTTGTTTTTTATGGGGAAAACGATTAAGGCTAGAAACAAGTAAAAGGGACACAACGATTTATAGTGGAAACCCCAGGAATTGGGGTGAAAACCACTTGACTACGAGCGAATTACGCTCCTAGCCTGTTCACTAATCAGACAATTCATACAAAATACAGCAGATGCTTAATAAAAATGACAAGGAAAAGAAAGTAGTAAGAACTCCGGCAGGGTAACGGCATGTTCTTACGCGTCCAAAAGGTCCTGCTATTTCCGTCGTCGCGCGCTGTATTTATAGAGATAATGGCGTGTGTAAATCACGCTCTGTAACCGCCTCTGACAAGTTTGTTAGAGGTTGTTGTCGCGCGATGTAAAACGAGGTTGGGACCAAGGCGTGGTCTATGTGATCGGGCCCGAGGCGTGGTAAACATGTGAAGGCCCGAAGCGTAGAAAGCGTGGGTCTATAACCGCTTAGACTGAATCACGGAGTTAGTTGCCAGAAAACGCTTTATTTCGCCAAGGTTATCTTCGGTCCTCTCGCGGAACATAGGACCGTTTTTCGTTAAATGTGTAAATGGGCTGCACAAGTTCGCTTCCACCATATGGATCCGCCCAATCGTTATTGGGCCTCATCCGTTACAGGGTACCCGGTCCTAGAGTTCTCATCACTAGCTCCTCGGGCTTGATTGCCATCGTAGAGGTGATACAAGGCCGATCACATGATGTTAAATTTAATCCCTAATATTTTCAATTTTGGCAATTGAAGTTCCAAAACTAGAATAATGGCGTATTTGGTCCCCGTAGTATACTAATTTTGGCAAATTAAGTCCCTAATGACTTTATTAGTCCTCAAAGTTTGAATTTACGATAATTACGATTCAAAACCTTAAACGATAATCAAACATAATCAATGATTTCATATTGATTGGTGGGAAATCGGAAGTCATCCGAATTTTGTTTGTTGCATCCCAATATCGAGTTGTAGGGTTGGATAGCGATTTCCGGGTATGATACTATAAAACATAAATCATTTTTCGGATCCATATAAATAAGAAAACATTCGATTTTTCGTTCATAACAATTCAATTAATCAATTTAAGTTAATATTTTATTTATTAAAAATAATGAAAATGAAGTCAATTTGTCGGTCATAACTCGGTTCGTTCGGTTAACTAATTCTACCGATTACTTTCTACCTATAAAATGCATCATCATTCAACCTAAAACAAGTCAAACGGAAACCAAATTAAATGTCAAACGATTGTAAATGCGTCAAATAATATTGTTTAAATCGGATGACTAAATTTGCCCAATTAATAAACTTTGGGGAACTACACTGCCATTGGGTGTAAATTATAGGGACTAGTTTTGTGACAATCAAACTTTGAGGACATGTACTGCCACTTTGAGGATCAAATTTGTCAAATTATATAACCTTTTGGGATGAATAATGAAAAAAAATGAAAGTTTGAAAACTACAAATACCAAAAAAACTTTGGGGATCAAATTTGCCGAAATGATCAAAATTTTGGGATTAAGGGTACTATTTTCTCTTAAAATAATGTAAATTATTTTAAAAACCATTTTAGAATCTAAAATTATTTTAAAATAATCATCATATACAAAACCACTAAAATCTAAAATTATGTATTTATTAGTTCAAACTTTAAAAACATTTTAGAATAACCCTCCAGCAATGTTTTAATATTGGTTGATATATGGGTCGGTATGTGAAATATGGAGGGTATCCATAATTTGTTCGATAGTGAATTCTATAGTCGGATAATTGATTTTTTTGGAACAGACATAAAAAATAATAAAAATATTACTTTTTAAAAAAGTTTTTTATATAAAAATAATAATTTTGGTATTGATACCAGTCGTATTAAAACATTGCTTCGAGTTAATATTTTTTGAGTAGTTTTGATAACATATGATCTTTTGAAATATGAAGGTTTGTATCATACATCAACATTCTTACTCTATTGGTTGTGCTTTTAAAATATTAACGGATGTTATGATCAAATCGAAATGTTTTAAATCAATCGGGTCAAATATATAATTATAAAATTTAGAGAGTATGGCTTTTGTAAATTCTTAAAGTTTATGAATCAATATGAGCTAGCGTAATTAGTTGTGATATTGATTTTGCAATTTTAAAAATCTAGGATATCTTTTATATTATTTTAAAATTTAAGTGTCTTTGCTCGCTTTTATAACAAAATTTACGATGCAATATGGTGTAACCATTGTTCTAAATTTACGATATACCCAAAATTTCGATAATATATGTATTGACCGGTATTTAAACAAATATCAACCTGAAAGGGTTGATATCTAAGCATGTATTGCCAATCTATCCGTCGCAGAAAAACTGATTTGCCAATCTACCCATTAAAGTGTAGAAATTGAAAAAAAAAATTGGCATGAATGGGTAGTTTGGCAAGACAGTTTTTCTGCGACGGGTAGTTTGGCAAAACACCTTGATATCTAACCTATGGGAAAAAAGAGATATTTAGAATAATCTTTTTTGAAGATTATTGTTTAATCTATGGGTAAAACACCCTGATATCAAAGTAAGTAAAATTGTTTAATCTTTTTTGAAGTAAAAATAATATAAATTTAGAATGTGCTAAAAATGATGTATTTTCTTTAGTTTCATAATTTTTATTTTATTATTTCGATATTAATCTCATATGGCCAATACATATCTAGTATATCGATCGGTGCCGGTTTTTAAACTAACCATTGTATCTTGATTTATATTTAATAATCAAATTATCAAGTACATTCCAATGAATAGTGTTTTTTTTTGTTAATTTAGGAAATAATGATTATGTCAATCATTAATTTTTATAATTCGTTTTAAGAAATCTAAATTTTATCCTAGTTTAATAAAATAAAAATTATAATGGTTAATATTAGAATTTTTCATTAATTGCTTGTGTAAGGACCCCTCGGGGGTGCGAGAAAGATGACACCTTAGGTGAATCCCTACATCGGTTGTTGACGGGGAACGATCAGAGATTAAATATATTGATTCATCTTCCATTACACGAGGCATTTTCCTTAGCAAAGTGGCAAGCGAAACGTTAAAACTGGAAAGTTAAGCATGCTCACCCATTAGTAATTCATGGATGGGTGACCCACTGGGAAGTGTGGGGACTAAGGGAAAAAGTAAAGCCGTGAGGATTAGGTGGGTGTCATTAGGGTCAACCTAGTCCAAAGCGGGTAATATCGTGCAAACGGAAAGGCGGGTCGTTACAGCTTGTCAAATAGTTTAATAAAATCATAATGACATATAAATTTGTTAGAGATATATTGTAATAATATTAGTATCGATTTTTAAAAATTTGTAATGAATAAATAAAAACCATTGGGATGTAACATATTTTTCTTAATTTTTTTATATAAACTGATATAATTACCGTAGCGCAATTCTGAAGAGCTAAACAAAATATGTTCATTATTATCTATTCAAAATCTAATATCGAAATAAAAGTGACGTAATTTGTATTCACAGGTAAAGTTAGATGTCACAATTTAATAGAAATTAATATAATTTTATTGCAATTTCTATCACTAGCTGGATTCCATTTATTAGTTGATAAAGGCAGATGCAACAAATTTATATGATGATTATTTTTTTTTAAAAAAAATAGGAAAATTAAAATCTATATCTAATTTTGAATTGAAGCTGTAGAGGCAATTAATAACATTTACTGCTTAAAACAATTATTGGTTCTCATATTTATTATCTTATCTAAATATGTATACAATCGACTTAATGTATTACCTCGATTAAATAAAATATATATTAGAGTTTTATACGAGTAGAGTAAAAAAATTAATTTTTTTTTTATAATTAGTATATTTTGCCGAATCCTTATTACAATTAACTAGAATATATGTTTGTATATATTTGAAATTATAAAATATAGTACTATTGTTGCTCTCGTTTTGTTATTATTTTATTAATTAATTCAACACTTTACGATGATCGAATCAATTTTCCCGTTTTTAAAATTTTTAAGTGTCCCCGTTCTACATGTCCGACAACGTAGGAATGCAGACCCGTTGTTTTTAGGAGTACTGCACTCCAAATGTTTCCACATGCACCTATGTTGGAACGAGTCGGACTTTTTGATGCACTACAATTGATACAAAATGATATCGTTTTTACTTCGCCATTGATTCGATTTATTTTTAGTCTACTTTTATACTTCCACGACGTTGTTATCTAGTTAATCTACTTGTTTTGCGGAAGCGATGCTCGACAATAAGGTGACTATTTTTTGGTGAGGCGAGTTTAGGGACAATCATTTTTAATGAAGTTAAATTTGATAAATATATGTAGTTGTAGACTTGTGGTATATATAAGATTGAATAAATTTTATTATTCATATCTATTTTTGTCTGTTGAGTATTATTTTCTTTAAAATTTTGAGAGGAGTCAAAAATTGGATTTTTATAATCTTGCCGATTCGAGTCGTAACAAGCGGTCAAATGAGTCTATACTTCATAGCTCGACGCCTGCAATGAGAAAGATACCCGATTCTATATGTTATATTATGTCCCTAAACTTCGAAAGTTACAAAAATAATAGATTAATTTGTTAAAACTACTGACGAAAAATTGATCAAAACCTGTCTATTGTACACTCGAAGATCATTACTTTATGGGCGAATGACATTTAAGGTCCCCAAAGTTTGTATGATTTAGCAAATTTAGTTCATAAACTTTCTTCATTTTGACAAATTTAGTCCTCAAAGTTTTGTGGAAGCAAAACAAGTCCCCAAACTTTGTATTTTTGGCATAATTAGTCATCATATTTTGTAACTTTTGGCAAATCTAGTCCTCAAAGTTTCATATATGTTGTGAAATTGGTTCTCAAATTTTGCGGACTAATTTTGCCACATGGGGACCAAATTTGTCAAAAATATCAAAGTATGGGAACTATAAATATCAAATAAAAGTTTGGGGATCAAATTTGTCAAAATCATCAAACTGTGGGAACTAAACTAGTCATTTTCTTTTACTTAATGGTATTGAAACTTGGATTACTAAATACACAATTCATCTACTTTAGATATATCATTCAAAATTGGTGAATTATATTTGTATTTTTATCTTAAATAAATTGTAATATATTCTCAGAATCTGTCCTAATTATTCTTGTCATTTCAGTTACATTATGTCTGAAAGTCACAGGATTTATAACTTTTAAGCATCTTATGTGAAATTTCACTGCTCCATACCGTTTATTGTCAGTTGTTCTGCCTTTTTCATGTTACGTTTTTTCTTTTGTCTTCACATAAATCAAAGTAAGGTATGCCGTTGGTAGTTGTAAATTGGGTAAGAAAGAGAAATAATTTTTATGTAAGAAAACTAAATACTTGTCTGAAAATGTCATGTTGCAATGATGAATTGTCTGTGCGTCTAGTTAATAATATTTATTTCATTTGAAGGTGAAAGTATCAGTATTTATAAGCTTCATCCTGAACAAGACAACAAGCAGAACAGCTCAACAAAGTCTCTCCTTTTTCTTCTGTTAAAAGTTCACAGAAAACATTCATCTTTTTTCTTTTTTCGACTATGGATTGGAACGGCGGTGTTAGGTTTCCGTTTATTCCCCGTCACGAGAGTTCTTTCAGTTTTATGTATAACTCAAATTACGATCAGATTCCGGGTAATTTCGATGTTTTTTTTGCTGTTTTCTTATGATTTGATGCTCACTGGTGTTCTTATTCGTGTTCAGTGTTGGAAATGAAGCAGCAAGGGATAATGCCCGCGTTTATGGAGAAAACTCCGGCGAACTACGGCCAGGATCCGAAGAAGAAGCGGCTGAGCAACGAGCAACTTGAGCTTCTCGAGAATAATTTTCAGGACGATATTAAACTTGACCCTGATCGGAAAATGAAGTTAGCTAAAGATCTCGGATTGCAGCCTCGACAAATCGCCGTTTGGTTTCAGAACCGCCGTGCACGGTGGAAGGGGAAGCAGCTTGAGAGACTCTACGATGCACTTAAGGAAGAATACGACGCAGTTTTAAGAGAAAAACAAAAGCTTCAGCAGGAGGTAATCAACTACAAAATTAGGGTTTCATTTACTTCGAGTTTCTTATAAGAAATCTTTTAGGTTATGGCTTTGAGGGCAATTTTAAAAGATCAACTTGGAAAAACACAAATCTCGCCGGGTCGAATCGATCAAGTTTCCGGTGAAGAGACGGTGGAAAGTACATCAATTCGAAGCTCGGAGAAGTTGATAAGCGGGAGTACCCAAATTCAGGAATGTAATAACTATACATTAAACGTTGACGACTACAACGGTAATGTGATTATTCCGGCGACTGCGGTGGCATACTGGCCGAGTTCTCAGTTGGGTTTGCCGTCATGTGGTAGAGAAGTTGTTAATGGTGATTATTAGTTTAATTTGATGTTTATAATGTTTAAAAGCCCTAAGATAAATTTGGGTTTTGTAGCTAGGTCAACAGCCTAACAATGTTATTGTCCTTTTAAAAAGTAATTTTTTAAATCGAATTATTAACCTAATACTCTAGTATTTTTGTGAGTTATATATCATTAAATAATCGTATTCTTGGACTTATATATGCCTAAATTATCATTGTTTTAAAAAAAATTACTCTTAGAGCATGAAAAACGATATATAAATATAATGCATTAATTAAAAGCGATTACTTTTGGCTATTAATTAAGTAAATAATTCTAAATTTTAGGATATCGAGTAATGAGAGTCGTCATACTCGTGCTACTTAGGTCCTTAAATTGCAATGTTTCGTGAGCCATTCAATCTGGCTTGTTCAAAACTTAAGTTTGAGTTTGTTTTCTTTAACCAAGTCTAGCTCAAATTAAGTTTGAAGTCCTAATAAGCCAAATCTCGAATATTTTTAATTTGTTCGAAGTCTGTAAGCTAATAATATAGTAATGTGATATATATTATAATATTTCTCAACAATTCAAAACCTAGAGGTCGAACGCAAGTCGAACCTAAACCTCAATCGAGGCGAATCTCGAATCACTGATTTCTTAGTTTTTGAATTTCAATCAACCTTAGTTCATTTTGAGTAGAACTCAAACGTTCAAAAAAAACTCAAGTCCTTCTTCAACTATGCCCCCAGTCTAAGTGAGCCGCCAAAATGAAACTCGAACCTTTTTTTCAACTATCACCTTTTTTTGTTTTTCAATATCCACCTAAGATTTACCGTAGTATTGTCCGTATTCAAAATTATTCATATTTTTATATATTTCTACACATTATCGTTCTTTTATATACAACTCATTTTCTCTTTCCTCTATATATCATGCTCATATGTATATCAAGTCTCATTGATCACCCAAGTGTCCATGAAAAATGCCCCGACAAGGTTTTACCGGGTGCAATACGAGGAGAAAGAATGGGGGAAAGGTTGTACAGTGCTAAAGAATGTACGTATTTTCTCTCTTCATTTTGTAAATATTTATTATTATTTGTTATTATTATTTATAGTAAGCCTATAAATTAAAATTAGAAGAGAAAACTATATTAGAAGAGAGTTTTTTGAGGAGTTTTTTATGACTGATACCACTGTCAGAAATATATTAAAATTAAAATGTGGGTGAATTAAAAATAATAATAACTTTAGCACTGACATATTTTAAATTACGTTTCTAATACTGATTCCATCAGTTGATTAAATAGTTTTATTTTTATAAAAAATAAAAATATCATATCTCTAATTTCTTTTAATAAAACTTATTTTGAGTTTTTAACATTGATAAAAAACTATGACAACTATCAAATTTTGCAAATAGCAACAATAATGTTATAGTCCCTTTTTAGGGGGTACCAACAGTCGTCCGGTTCGCCAGCAGACGAACTCGGTTTTGATTTGTTTTTGATGTGGAATACGATTAGAATTGGAAACAATAAATGGACACGGCGATTTATAGTGGAAACCCTAGGAATTGTGGAGAAAACCACTTGACCAAGAGCGAATTACGCTCATAGCATGTTCACTAATCAAATAATTCATACAAAATACAACAGGGGCTTAATGAAAATGACAAGGGAATAGAAAGCAGCAAGAACTCCGGCAGGGTAACGGCATGTTCTTACGCATCCAAAAGGTCCTCCTATTTCCATCGTCGCACTCTGTATTTATAGAGTTGGTGGCATGTGTAAATCACGCCCTGTAACCGCCTCTGACAGGTTTGTTAGAGGTTGTTGTCGCGCGATGTAAAACGAGGATGGGACCAAGGCGTGGTCTGCGTGATCGAGCCCGAGGCGTGGTAAACGTGTGAAGGCCCGAAGCGTGGAAAACGTGGGTTTGTAACCGTTCTGACCGAACCATGGAGCCAGTTACCAGAAAACATTTTATTTCGCCAAGGTTATCATCGGGCCGCTCTTCGTTAAGTGTACAAGTGGGCTGCAAGGGTTCGTTTCTACCATTTGAATCGGCCCAATTGTTAACGGGTCTTATCCGTCACAGAGTGTCTGGTCCTAGAGTTCTTATCACTAGCCCCTCGGGCTTGATTGTCATCGTAGAGGTGATACAAGGCCGATCACATGATGTTTGCACATTCGTGAGAACATGGGACCGTACCTGTAGGTAGTGAGCGTCTAGGAGACCGATCTTTCCCTTAAGTATAGGAATTAAATTGTATTTAAAACTCAATAACGTATATTTGTGTTATATTTTTATCTTTATTATTATTATTATTATTATTATTTTTAAATATTAATATCCCGATTTGAGCCTCCTCACATTCGATAGTTCAAGAGGCGTGATGAGTACGCTTATACTGCCATTGTCTGTGGAAATATTACGTGGCGGCTCACCATTGGCTATGAGATGAATATTTAAATCGGGGTTTTGGGCACTGTTTCCCCTCATCGTCATTTTCGCGAAGGAAGAACTGCAAAATCGAGCTCTCTATGCCCTCAATCCATTTCACGTTCAATCCATTTCACTCCGACTTTCTTTAAGGTATAAACTATGGCTCCTCATAAAATGAGATACCCAGCCATGTCTGAGTTAGATATTGAGGAGTTTAGGTCTAGGTTTTCGATTCCGGCACATTATTCCATCTGGAAGGGACATGAAGATATTCCATGTTTCCTTCCGACGGAAATGAATGTGCTGGCATCCGCTATTCCGGTCAGTTATGCTTCTTTAAAGTGCGGGCTTCGTTTTCGGCTGCATCCCTTTGTAGCGGCCGTTCTCAAAGAAATTCACTGTCCCACTTTTGCGTTATTCCCGGGTAGTTATGTGTATATAGTGGCGTTTATATTTTACTGCCACCAACAGAATCGGGCCCCGACCTTAAAACATTTTTTTAACCTGTTCTTGGTGGGATCTCGAAAGGGGAAAGGTCTATTAGGATGCCGCAAATTATATTATATAGCGGTGCGCACTAAAGAATGTGCTATTGTAGATAAAGAAAAGTCTCTCCGTGTGTGGGAGTCTTGTTATGTGTGGATAACAGTCCCAAAAGAGGACTTGTTGAAGGTGTGGCCGCGCATAACTCACCCACGCATAGGTCAGTTGGACCGAACTAGGTTCAACCCTTCTCGTCCGGACACCGCAAATACGCTTGCAATGTTCCCCCCTCCCGAAGCACGCCTTAAGCGAATAGATCTGCTTCGGGANGTCAAATTGTACTAATCTTTATCTATAGAGTGAAGAGTTTAAAGTTCAAATCCAGGATTTCATATGGGTGTTTATGAACAATAATATTATATGGTTAAAAAAAATAATAGTTTAATGATTTATTTAAAAAAGAGTAAAATTTTAAAATTACAATAAAACATTTAATTTTTTATAATTCCTCAATCCTTCTGTTAAATTTATATGAATATTTATTAAAAATTAATATAAATAAATAATTATTAAATATAATTATTCAAAATAAGGATTTGTGTTTAATTATACATTCATGGATTTATAATGGATATTAATAAATAATTTATAATAATGAATGTTAATGATTCAGTGCTATTTGATTAATAACTTTTTTGTTAGGGTTATTTAAATATAAATTTATTAAGTAAAGTTAAAATTTAAAAAAAGAATCTTTGACATTGCTATTTAAAAATTTTACCCATATTTTTATATCGGATGAGCTTAACGAATATCGGTATATATTATCAAAATAAATTATTAATCTAGAGACAATAAATAATTTTTAAATTTTATTCTTAATTAATATTGTTCTTAATTTGAAAAATAAAAAAAATCTACAAAATTTATATATATTTTCTTAAATAATAAAAGTTATATTTGACATGATCCGCTCAAAACCCATGATTTTTGTCCCCTACCGGTATTTTGTTTAAATACCGAGGAAAAAATTAATGTATTAAATTTCGGTATACGAACCAATATACCAAAAATTTAAAAGAGTGATTGTTACATTGATTGGAACGTAGATAGAAATGAATAAAGTACTAGTTAATTATAAGAATATATTTTATAATATAATAATGGTGTCGTAAATACATAATTATGAAAATATCAATGTTTTCATACCACCCGATATTGTTTTAGGGTCATATTCCGAGTTTTTTCGAGTCCCACCCAAAATAAAATTAAATATCATTTTTAATTTTTTTAATATATATAATAAAATAAAATTTGGTAATGGTCAATATATCATCCGGTATACCGCTCTTACAAGTCATATCAGTCCGAATCAATACGAAATTCCGAAAAGATATGAAAACATTGGAAAATACTTAATTTTACAACGTGAAAATGATGTTTAATGTGAAAAAACTCTGAAAAATCTAATCTTATGTAAAAATTTACATTATTGAAATACAATTGAGAAAATGATGAAGAAGAAGATTAATTACCACTAGGGATGTCCATGGTTCGAGTCTCGTTATGGTCGAATTCACAATCCGATCCATTATAAATACATACAACTCAAACCCGACTAATATCGGATTCACAAGTCTAGATTTGTCGGCCTTCGTTGGATAAGTTCTTAAACGAATCCTGAAAATTTTTACATTTTCGATTATTAGATTAATTGTGGTAGGGGTGAGCAAAAATTTTGGAATAACAAATATCATACCAGAATTTTGTTATTTCGGTATTTGGTATTCTGTTTGGTATTTGATTTTATGAAATTATGGTATTTGGTTTGGTATTCGATAATAAGAATGAAAATTCGGTATATTGCTATCAACTTGTCATTTATTTTCTAATAATTATTTTTCGTATTTACTTTTAGAAGTTTCACAATATTTTACATTTATATTGAAGTAAACTAAAATAATTAAAAATTGGATGTTTGTTTTTTAAATAGAGCAATTTAATAATTACTGGATGTTTGTTTTTTAAAATATTTTTATATGTAATTTATTGAGAAATTTTTTTTATTTTCTTTTAATTTTGGTATTTTTGTACCAATACCGAAATACCGAAATAATTTCGGTATTTTGTTATCGGTACCAAACAATTATCAGATCAGAATCGGTATTCAATATTTAGTTTGGTTCGGTATTTGGTATCGAATGTTCACCCCTAAATCGTGGAACTAACAAATCATATCTTTTAACTAAAACACATGGGATTTAGAATATATCATTTTAGAAGAGAAAATATGAAATTTTCTATAATTAAATGGGTGAACAATTATTCATAAATCCAAACCTAAACCAAATAATATTGAGTAACAAAATAAACTTAAACCCCAACTAAGACCCAATTTTGAAAATCCAAACTCTAGCTTATTTGGTTCAAATCTATCCAGTTTTGGGTCCAACCTGATGGGTGGATCCCTCCATATGATGTGGGGTTCATATGAAGACTTAGTTAATATTTGATGATACCTAGCTAATCACCAAGATGATTTTTAGGAAGAAATATATTTTTTCTACTTCAATAAATTGAGAACACTTGAGCCTCAATTGATCATCCCATCCCAAAACAAATCCAATAATCTCAAGATCTCAATTGAGTATTCAAAAGAGGAAAAGAAAAAAGAGAGATAAAATATTCAAGAAGAAAGTTATTCTTATTGAATTCGTGTTCCTGAATATTTTTAAGAAGTGTGTAATATTTAGAAATATTTTCTAAATATTCGAAGCGTATCAAAATAGTTAAGGGGTAGTCGTAATGTTGCGTAAGCATTATTTTTTAGCGCTTATTTTGGTTTTCTAATCTACATATTCATCTAGATTATATTCTTTCTATATCCATAGTATTGATAATAGTGGAAGTTTCTATGATGGGATCCATGAATTAACTATATTTTGGGTGTACAACTTTAAATTTCGATGTATATTTATTTATCATATTTGCATCATCAATACATCGATTTCATATATTTGGGTGGGCGCCCAATACAACCTAAAGGTACATATGCCTAATTACAATATCTTATTTTGGACTCAATTTGGGCTTTTTTTATTGGGCTATAAGGTTACTTAATTTTTATTTTTATAAAAAAAATGTCAATGTGTTGAGAGGTTAGGTTGGATTTACAACTAGTTGGATAACCTCATTGATGGATCAATAAAATTTTATAACTCGTTGAGCCAATATATATAGGTTAATAGGTTTGACTTGTAACTCATTCTCTAGATCCGTACTTACCACTATTTATACTTATTAATGTTATTGTATTAGAACGAGTGGAGTTTGACTTATTCGTTCATATTATAATTCGAACGACAATACTTGTTAAAACATTATTCATATTTCTAAAATTTTGTTCATGACTGTGTTCGTGCTTGTTTTTGTTTTCGTGTTCATATTCACATTCATATGTGTTTGAATATGTTCGTTTTGTGTACGTGTTTTTTCGTTTGTATTAATGTATAAATAGTATAAAAATACTCAAATTCGACGTTTGTTGGGATGTCGTATTCATTTGAATTTTTATTCGAATTCGTATTATTGTTTGGAAAATGTTAATATTTTAATTTTAAACGAACAAATACATCCACGAAATAGTCCAATATTGAATTTCACAAACTTTAAGAGCTCTATTTTATTAATTGATTTATAGACTTATATCTAAGACCCCGGATTTTTGTACTTATAATACAAAATTAAGTAACCACATGAGAGTATTAGAAATGCTGGAAAATTGATTAGATGTCGTACAACCCAAACCAATGACTTCCTAATTCATTGTTTTTGGGTGTCAAATTACCATTGGAGGTTGAGAAAAGATCTTTAGTGAGTCCCATGTATGTCTAATATCCTAAATGTCATTCTTATCCACAAAACTCACATAATAAGTAGAGACTAACGCGAAGAACAACAGCAAGAACGTGAATTTCAACATCGACACCATAGCAGCCGATTTTGGGAGTAAGTTGAAAGAAATTATGTTTTAAGTTAGTTAGAAGTTGATTATGGTTCTAAGAATGACTTTACATCAGTTTTAGGTCAATTCTGAAAGTTATAGAGGAGGGAAATCAGTAATAAACCGAAGGTGAGTTGAATGATTGTGAGATCATGTACGTTAGATTTCATATGCATTCATGTTACTGATATATGTTACGAATTTTGCTGTTAATTCTAGGGATGTCGTATGATTATGATTTTTACATGATTCGAAACCTCTGTTTGTCTAGTTTCATAGGAATTTTATTTTTTATGAAAAGCGAAATCAGACCATTAAGTTATTTTTCGTTTTACAGAATCAATACATTTTTATCCCTACAGACATGGCAGAATGTGGTTGGTATGTTTTCGCATGGTTAGAGATCTGATGAAAATAGTGTTGAAATATATTCTACATCGGATGTGAAAATAGAAAATGTATAATCTATAAGATGAGTGATATCATAGGTAATTGACTTGGCCCAAGTCTTTTCAATATGATTCATCTCTCTTATAGACTGGGCTGCACTCCCCGGCCCATTGAATCCTAAATTTCTAGATTGTATCAGAGCTTCAGGGTGGGTTTCGAGATGGTTCGGTTTAGAAAAACAAAAAAAAACTCAAGTATAAAAACGCATCGGACCTAGGCGGCAAAAATTGATCGACCTATGATTCGAGCACTACCGATCATATTGAAGCAAGTCTGAACCGAACCAAAGCCAGTTCGACTTGAGGGGGAGTGTTGAAATATATTACACATCGAATATGGAAATATAAAATGTCTAGTTTATAAGAAGAGTGATATCATGGATAATTGACTTGGCCCAAGTCTTTTCAATGTGATTCACTTCTCTTATGAATTGAGCTGCACTCTCCGGTCCATTGAATCATAAATTTCTAGAAATAGTTCTTTTTATCAGTTTTTAGAACATTAAATTAGCTTTCAAATGAGTATTTTTACGTGATTTTTAGATGTCATTTGAGCTCTAAAAAACATATGAATTTATAGTGTCGACACACTGTTGTATAGTTTTTCAGATTTCAGCATATGTATATGATTATGTGATGTTATGTGAAAATTCGAGAGTTTGTAGATGCACGACTATGAAAACATGTCATTAGCATGGTTTCAGTCATGTTATGATCTAGATCATCAGTTTCAGTTATTTGATCATATCAGATCAGTTTATATTAAGGAATGAGGTAGGCTGAAAGTCGGAAATGTTAGATGGATTGATCGCGCTTTTTGTCCGTTTCTAATACTAAGCGACTCATGACTTATGTTCTTTGATTCTTGGTAATGCGTAAGCCAAAGATTAAAGCAGAGGTCATTACTGTTATACTGGTAAATTTAACATGATAAGAGCAATAGTCTGCAGATTATGTGCTTATGTTTATGTGTTAAATTTCATGTTTATGTGATTTACGTATTTTATTATTATATTGCTTGTTTATTATCATCACTCTCAAGGCCACTCAATGAATTAGTGTAAACATGTAGTGAATAGACGATCAGTAGATTAGACGTTGCCAAGATCGGATCAGGATAAGAAGTAGTTTTCCTAGTTTATTTTGTAAGAACTTTGGTTTGGTTATATATTGTATATAGACTAGTGAATTAGTATATAACTATGTAAGTTAAATTTCGTTGTATATGAATGACCCAGTTTGTTAGTTTTCACTATGTATTAAATAAAGATTAGTATTGTAGTTTATGCAGAGACTTATGTTCTAATTTTTAGAGTACGACATCATGCATTACTATTATGAAAATTAGGTTCAATAAATCAAAATAATAAATTGGATTAGATGTAGTAAGATATGACATTATATCTAGTATATTTTCTCCTAACAAACTTTAAAAGCTCTACTTATATCTAGTATAATAGTTCGAAATAAATGATTTGAACTATTTATTCGCGGAATAATACCAAGAATTAGTATATGAACTATTTTTCATAATGAAAAATATCTACAGCTTTTGGATAAGATATTCTTGTTCGAAAAGTGGATTAAGAATATTTTTCAAAATACTCATTTTAATATTATTTTTAAATGAATTTTCATATAAGAAAAATAGTATTCGAATTACAACTAATTTGCCTATAGTTATAGTTTAGTGATAAGTAATTACAAAAGAATAATAGATCTGAGAATAGTTATGGCAATTATGCGATTTGAACGATTCGTGTTTGAAATGTGTTCGACTCATATATGATCGTATGCATTCATTCGAATAGAAATATGAAAATTGTCCGAATATTTTTCATGTTCGTTTATAATTTCGAACAAACATTAACATTTTGGTGAACAAATACGAACGTGTTATTTATATTTAATATAAATATGATTAAATATTCGAATTTAAAAAACTATAATGTTATCATATTTCTCATTATCTTTTCAATATTTTTTATTTTTTTCTGTTATTTTTTCTAAATATAAAATTATATTATTTTTATTTTTCAATTTTAATCTAAAAATAAAATATTTAATTACAATATGAAATTCGAAAAAAAATCAATAGATCGTTCTAACATGTTTGATCAAGTTATTCGAATAAACATGAACATGAACATTCATATAAGTATTTGAACAATATTCGAATATAAGTTTTCGTTCGAATAAAATACGAATGGACATGAACATTGTTCGAATATAAATATGAACGAACATAAACATAGAATCATGCTCGTTCGAATCGAATAACAAAGTGAGTTGATAGTTAATAAAAAAATAAGGGGCATAATCATTTTTGTAAAAAGAATTAATTATTGTTCCAGTTTATAAATGATGCATAATTCAGATCAATTCATTTTATGATTAGTTAATGGTTGGGGTAACACACATTGTGCCATTCAGATCAATTCGTTTTATCATTTTAAGTCACACAACCTGGTAATTCAGAATAGTAAACTTTCCGAATTACTAAATTATTTTTATAAAATGGAAAATATTAAATTTAAAAATAAAAAATTAACAAATTTGGAATGGATACTTTTTCTAAAAATATTTATGAGAATTGGATTTATCCAGTCGAATAATAAAAAAAGATGGCCGTCCAAAAAAGAATTGGGGTCAAAACAATGTTTTCATACCGAACAGTATATTTGTATTTTTTTTCATACCGCACGGTACCGGGTATTAGGATCGATTTCCGGGTTTTTTCGCGTCTGACCCTAAAAAAACTAATTAAATATTAATTTTTTTAAAAATAAAATAAAATAAAATTTGCTACTCGCCGTTATACCGGTCGTATCGCTCATACTGGTCAGGACCAGTACGTGATTTCAGATCGGTATGAAAACATTGGTTTAAAGTAGCGCAAAAGTGTAGATATTTTGCGCTTTTTCATTATTTTGTTATAATTTTTAAAAATATAAAACACAATGCAATTCTCTCTAAATTAATTATATATATATATTGAATTATTGAAAATACGAATAAAATTAGACCATACACAAAAATAGTCCCACATTTTCAAATCCACAAATTTAGTTTTCAAAGTTTTATTATCATATCAATTATGAACCTCAAAGTTTAAGAAATGCATGCATATTATCGTGTTTTTATTAATCTATTTGACAAAATTTGTTATAAATATTTTATTTTTTAACCAATTTTATAACCAATCAAATATTGAGATCAAATTACCAATTTTATAAATGAGAAATTGACGTGTTTAATCCTCAAAGTTTGGTGATTTCGACAAATTTGGTCCCTAAACTTTTATTTGATATTTATATCGTTATACTTTGATAGTTTGGCAAAATTAATATCCTCATGGTTTCCAAAATTTGTCTAATTTGATCCACATGTGGCAAAACTAGGCCTAAAAAATAGAGAACTAATTTCACCACATACATTAAACTTTGAAGACTATATTTACCAAAATTTACAAACGATTAGAATTAGTTTTGCTTCCAAAAAACTTTGAACATTAAATTTATCAAAATGAAAAAGTTCAGGAGATCGATTATCAAATCATACAAACTTTGGGACCTTAAAAGTCATCCACCCATTTTAAATATTTTGAAAATCAAATTTATCCGATTTTGTAATTTTTGGGATGAATATTAAAACAAAAATTAAAGTTTGAGACATAAAATAATAA
>RWGZ01001332.1:0-15824 GCA_009725065.1 Utricularia reniformis | reverse complement strand
CTTGATCAGATGAGCCCAAATAACATAAGCTGAACTTGGAGGCCCAGATCCAACCCACGTGAATGAATGGCCCAGCCAGGCCAGGTGGCCAGATCGGCCATTCATATCGATCGGTCCCGATAGTTATGACCTAGTTTTCTCCCGCGCACCAGGACCGATCGATCTACACTTTACAGGCCCTGCTTCGGGCCATCCATATTCCTCAACATGCGACGACAACCTCCAACAATCCTGTCAGAGGCGTGGTCCGGTGAAATCGTACGAGCCTCCCTTAGCCTGGAAATAGCTGGCTAGTAGCGCCGTGCAGCTCTATGAAGCCATGCCCGGTGGCTGTTCCACCTGACACGAGCCGACCTAACCGCAGAGGACAAGCACAAAACGACATCTTACTGTCCATACAGCACAGTAGGCGTATAAAAAGGACACTTGGGATGTGAAGAAATGATTATCTTCCGATCCTTCTTACGAGCTTTCTGAAAAAACCTAATGTCGATTTATTTTCGATAAGTCTCTTCCCCTTTGTTGTCTAAAGAACAAACATGGTCTTTGTGATTATTACTTTGTTTATTGGATCGACTAAGGGTATTTTTTCTAGCCCTTAGTCAAGTGGTTTTTTCCTCAGCTTTGAGGTTTTTCACTCTAAAATCGCCGTGTCTCTTTTACATTTGGTTTATAATCGTCCTCCACACATTTAATAAATTATAACCGAGTTCGTCTTGCTACGAACCGGACGACTGTTGACACCCCCGGCTTTCAAACCACAACAGTTTGGCGCCGTCCGTGGGGACGATTTTCTAATCCCCATTTGAGGTCTTTACCCGGGATAGGATAATCAAAGGCATGTCAACTGGCACTTCGACGAACGATAGTGATACGCTTCCCAGCAGCCTTCCAGCGTCAACGTTCTCTTTGCAGGACCTGGAAGCTGTTGTCAGGAAAGTTATCATGGAAGTTACGTCGGAAAGGAGTGGAACAGAACCACCGGCTATCACAAGCCCTGTTCCAGCAAGCAGAGCGTACGAAAGCTACCCAGACGCGCAGAGCTCCGATGAAGAGGAGATTATCAGACGCGGAATAACGATGAGGTGGCCGAGAAATCAGTCTACTCCACCTCCTCCAATTAGAACTCCAACTCCCGTTCCTGGGACGGACCAGGAACAGATGCAGAAGCGCATCGACTAACTTACCAAGGAGTTGGAAACCCTGCGAACGCAGAGGGATTGCGGGCCTAATATGGGGCGCAATCCTAGACTATTTGATCGGGCCATGAATGCCCCGATCATGCGGAGCAAAGATGATGACTTGTGGCATAATCTGCATATAGCCCCAGACATCATCCTAACAATCTGGAGGTGTCTCCTTCGCGTTGGGAGATTTGATGTTCCATTTTTCAGAAGAGATCTGGGCGGCAGTCCCCGATCGATACTACCGCAACCACGAAGGGTTGCCAGTATTCCAAGGCGACGGTGATCCGATCGATCACGTCGCGGATTTCGAGCTGAGGATGGGGACCGTTCGGGCCTCTGCCTCACTGAAGTGTCGCATCTTCGCGGCAGGGTTGCAGGGCGATGCCCGGACCTGGTTCAAGAACTTACCATCCCGATCCATACAGTCGTATGGCGGATTCTTCCTAGCTTTCTCGGAGCAGTTTGCTCCAAATGTAGGACCGCCCCGTAGTAAGCAGGAACTATATAACCTGAAGTATATCCCGGCAAAGATGAGTCTCCGTTCTTTTATGGAGAAGTTCAACCAAACTGCTCGGGGTATCAAGTTGGAGCTTCGAGACAAAATCGATATCTTGCAGCAGGTCTTGGGACCGTGCGGCCTTTCGGCCAGCCTTGTGAAGAGTCCACCGTCCAACTTGGGAAAGCTTCTTCAGAAAATCAACAAGTATATCAAGGTGGATGAAGCGCTGGGAGCGGGATATCGAAAGTCTGGCGGGAATTCTGATCCCGCAGGTGATCATAGAGTATCTTACCCTAAGAGACAGCCGCGGGAAGTTGCGGCTGTGGCTGAAAAGGTCGTCCCCCCGAAGAAGGAGGACAATCGGGTCTATTGCGAGTTGCATCACAACCGCGATAACCCGATGTTGAAATGTCCGCTACTGCGAGAGACAGTAGCGGCGATGAATAAGGAAAAGCCCGATCATAATGATCACAGGGGCAAGCAGGCAGATTCTCCCCGAACGAGCCATCAGGGTGACGATCGTCACAGACCGAGGGGGAGAGATAATTATACAGATTCACTACACTGAATGGGTTGCGAACCCAGTGGTGGTCTCCATGGCAGATGGGAAGTGGAGGATGTGCATTGATTTTACCGACGTCAACAAGAGTTGCGAGTCGGATCCTTTACCACTACCGCACATTGACCGATTGGTGGATGTTGTTGCTGGCAGCACAATGATGAGTACCATGGACGCTTACTCCGGGTACCATAAGATCTTCCTTGCTAAGGAGGATCAGAAGAAGTCATCATTCATGACAGAAGATGGCGTTTATTGCTACGATGTTATGCCTTTCGGCTTAAAGAACGCCGGAGCAACATACCAGAGGTTGGTCAACAAGATCTTTAGGGATTTGATAGGCCACGTTATGGAATTGTATGTTGATGCAATGATTGTCAAGTCCATGAATGATGAAGATCATATTCTCTATTTGTCTCGTTGTTTCGAAGTATGCCGTAAATATAAGCTCAAACTAAATCCAAACAAGTGTTGCTTCAAGATTCGAAGTGGCAAATTCCTTGGATATTTTGTTTCTGAGAAAAGCATAGAGGTTAATCCGGAGAATGTTCAGGCAATTATTGACATGCAACCTCCGAGAAACAAGCGAGAATTTCAGAGGCTAACTGGCCGATTGGCAGCGCTGAGCAAGTTTATCTCTAGGTCCACGGACCGGGCCCTCCCCTTTTCAGAACATTAAGGAAAGCCAGCCATCTCGGCTGGACCGAAGAGTGCGATCGGACATTTTCCGACTTGAAGACTTATTTGAGCACTCCTCCTGTAATGGAGAGCCCGACTTGCCACGAACCCTTATGGTTATATGTGGCCGTGTCAGAGCCTGCAGTCAGCGCATCCCTGGTAACCATTGGGGATGACATTCACCGACTTGTCTATTACGTGAGCCATTCCGTGGTACCAGCGAAACCAGATACACTACCTAGGAGAAATTCATGTTGGCCTTGCAGAAAGCTATATCTAAGCTTAAGCATTATTTCGAAGGCCGAAAGGTCTATGTGTATACTGATCAGCCATTGAAGGCAGTTTTGAGTCAGGCAGACTCCAATGAAAGGTTGGCCAAGTGGAAAATCAAGATCAGCTCCATATATTTGGATTTCGTTCCCCGAAGGGCGATCAAATCTCAAGTCCTCGTGGATTTCGTGGTCGAGAAGACCCGATCGCTCATATTTCTGAACCATTAGGACGACCAGTGGGTCATTTATGTTGACGGATCAACTTTCGGCGGAAAGGGAGAGGGCTTCACCCTTACTACACTTCAAGGCGACGTTATCCACTCCGCGGTCAAGTTCTTGTTTTCTGGATCGAATAACGTGGTGGAATACGAGGCCGTGTTGTCGGGGATGACCTTAGCCCAAAGATGGGAGTTGCAAAGGTGCGAATGTTCTCAAACTCCAAATTGGTGGTGGAGCAATTCGCAGGACGATTCGAAACACATGAGCCAACCATGAAGATATACCATGCAAAGGTCTTGGAGATGTCAAAAAAGTTCCGTAAATTCTCACTCGACCACGTGCCTAGAGAACAAAATAAGGTGGCCGACGCGTTGGCCAGACTGGCTGCAGGTTTACCGGACGTTGGACCATGCACAGTATCGGTCCATATTCAGGACCGACCTTCGCTGAAAATCTCTGTGACCGAACAGTCGTTTGAGTAAGTCGGAGCTTTATGCCATGAACTCCAGGACTTGAAGATAAACGCCATTGACTCACCGGTAGACACCACGTAGATGACCCATTTGGTCAAGTATATGACCAATGGCCATCTACCGGAAAATGCATCAGAGGCCAGAAAAATTGAGACCCGGGCGACGCGAAATGTGCTAAATGACGGGCACTTATTCAAGAAAAGCTTTGAAGGGCCGCTCTTGCGATGCCTATCCCCTATATAGGCTGAGGCCGTCATGATTTATATTCATGAAGGGATGTGCGTTATACATTCTGTGGCCCGATCGCTATATCACCACGTTATTAGGGTCGGGTATTTCTGGCTGACGCTCCTCGAGGATGGTAAGAAGTACACAAGACGTTGCGCTGCTTGCCAACACCATTCTCCGGTCCCCCAACTGCCAGGAGCATCCTTGTCGATGACCCCACTTCCTTGTCCATTTGATAGATGGAGGATTGACATCTTGGGACCGTTTCCTCGATCGGTCCAGCAGCGAAAGTTTTGCATTGTGGTTGTTGAATATTATACAAAGTGGATCGAGGCTGAAGCGGTGGCTATTTTTTCCGAAAAGATTGTGAATCACTTCCTATGGAGGAACATCATAAGGCGTTTTGGAGTACCTTGAGCTTTTGTATCAGATAATGGACTTCAATTCCGCGGAAAAGCCGTTCGGGATCTTTGCGTCAAATTGGGTATCGCTCAGCACTTCTCGTCGGTGGCTCATCCCCAGACCAACGGATTGACGGAGGTGTCCAACAAAGTTATCCTAAAGGGATTAAAAATTTAGTTGGAAGATTTTGGGGGAAAGCGGCCCGATCACATCTACGAGGTTCTATTGGCTTACCGCACTACTCCCCGTTCAACGACCCAAGAATCTCCATTCTCTTTAGTATATGGGTACGAAGCGATCAGTCCAGTGGAGGTAGCCATACGATCACCTCGGATAACCCAATATGACGAGCATCTGAATAATGAGCGAAGATCCTTAGACTTGGAAATGATTGAAGAGAAAAGGAACGTCATCTATGCGCGCATGTGTGCTTATCAAAGAACAATGGAGCGAGCTCATAACAAACGGGTCGTGTCCAGAGAATTCTCAGAAGGCGAAATCGTTCTCCAGAATGTGAGAGTTCGGAGAAACGTTGGGAAGCTGGACAGGAATTGGGAGGGGCCCTATCGAGTCCTGAAGAGCCTAGGTGATGGGGCTTATAAGTTAGAAAATTTGGATGTAAGTGAGATCCCCCGAACCTGAAATGTTATGAACTTAAGGCGCTACTTTATATAAAGCATTTGACTTTATTCGGTATTTCTGATCTGTAAAATGTTTCTCAAACTTGAGTAAGTTACAATGGGTGCAATACAAGTTATTTCTAGCTAGGTGAGTGACCGATCTCGAAGTTGGATTTTCTGGACGAGTTTGGACTGGTGACTGTAGCGGTCCATCCATTAGGCTCACAAGTAGTGTGACCGCTCTAACGAGTCAATTGCTTCCACGCTTGCTGAGTACTTAGATGAATCACAAACTCTCAGAACTCACTACGAACTTCATTTCCCCTTCAACGGCACCCACCACCTAGAAGCAGCTCTTGCATTCTTGTGCTTGATCCATGAGCGAGATAACAAGGACAGATTTAGCCGGTCAAAGTGCAAGCCAACGCTCGCCATGAGACTATTTTAAGAACCGGGGCTTGGGCTAAATTTGTCATGGGACTTATAAAGAATCAAGGCAACGCCACCAATGTCATAATATTTTATAGGGACGGATTCAAGTGTGGTCTGTTAGTGCAATTGGCATCACCTAACTTATTAAACCCAACAGGATTCAGAGTTATGTTGAGAGGACCGTTCAGTCCGGGTTCAGCTTGAACCCCGAGCTTACACTTAGCAAAAATGACATTTTATTAAGAAACAGAGTTTACAAATACAAAAGGGAAGAGACTGGAAGATTTAAAGCCTAGTCTATTTGTATTTCTTCCTTATCTGCTTCCCCAAACTTCTCCGCGATCCATGCTTTGAGATCCTCCACATTTTTCCATATTTCTTCAACTATTTCGTTGACCGATCTCTTCATCAGATCAAAGAGTGGATAGTTGGGATCGTTCTCCAGCGGGGGTTCTTCTAGCTATGGGATCTCACGGAAGTTTCCATCATTGGTTAGGGGGTCGATCGTCTCCCAACGATCATCTTCGGGATCCAGACCAAACTTGCTAATCATTTGGTCCTTCATGTTATCCATATACTGAGAGACGCTCGGTCCGTAATCGTTTGCCGCTAAGGCAAACATTAGGGGCGATCGGGCAAAACCCNGTCAAAACCGATATGGTTTGCAACATAGTACACGTTGATCGAATTTGTCAAATTTGAGAAATTTTTAAAACTATTTTTATCAAAAGTATTAATGTATTAAATATGTCAAATTATAGTTTCACGATAAAATTAAAAAAATCAAGAAATTTATATAAGATATTTACGGAAAAAATTTATTGTAGCACTGTCAGAGCTACTTAATATCAGAAATGTTACTGAATTTATCTACATAGCACAAATAGCAGTGATATACTTTTTTATTCACCTTCTAGCAGTGAATGACGTTTGAATTTGACAATTATTTATTAATTTAAATAAATTATTATAAACATTATAATAACTAATTTAATTGAATATAATTCATTATAACAGACCACGTGTAACATTAATAATATGTTATCTAAAAAATCATTTAATAAGGTTAGATTCATTTCAATTTTGATCATAAATTTATTATAAAAAGTGTATTTCACCACACAAAAAAACGTAAAAATGATCTAATAATTTTGTCTGAAAAGAGTAAAAAGAGTAAATATTACACTTATAATTAATAACAACATTTAATTTGGAATGCTGACTATTTTGATAGATAACTTTGCCAATAAAAATAATGTAATTAAAAATTAATATACTGATTTTTGAAATAATCCGAGAAATGATAAAGTTTTTGAATTGATAAAGTTTTTATAATAAAACTGATAAAATTTAGTATACAAATGTGGATATGATGACTCTAAATTTGTTGAACTGTTAAAGTTTTTATAATAAACTGAATGTTACTTTATATAATTAAAATATTTTGTATTATTTAATTTAGTAATTGTAATTGAAATTATAGTAAAATAAGCATTACCATAATTATGGTAAAATAATTATAGTAAAATAAGTAAAATAATCATTACTATAATCAAATCGCTGTAATTTAGACTCTGTCAATATCATATTTTTTATTTTAAAAATTTCAGTAAGATTTAATTATTCAAAAAAACTCAGACATTTTAATCTATAAATTTTCTCAATTGATGTAGGTGTACACGCGGCTTTTACTCCTTGACATTTTAAATTGGCGCAGTAGACCAATCTGACAACTCGATCATGGCCGTCCATATCTCCGGGCCCAATCATTCACTGCTCCACGTTATGGGAAATAATTTCTCTGTACATTTTTCCCTCTACAAATACTGAACCTTCAACACTCTCATCCTTCAACAATGGCTTCCAAGTCCATCTTCCTCGCTTCTTTCTTCTTCTTCTTCCTCGCGTTTTTCCTCTTTTCTTCTGCAGTTTCTGCTAGAGATCTTGAACAAATTCCCAACTCCATTGACGCATGTAAGCACTTCAGTAAGCGCATTTCACTTCTGTTTAACTTAAACTAACGGGTTTTTTATTACTCAGCTGCCATTGTTGAGGAACCCAAGTCTGAGGTTAACCAGTGGGGTGGTGGCGGTGGACCTGGGTATGGGTATGGACGCGGGCCGGGTTATGGGTATGGACGTGGACCGGGTTATGGGTATGGACGTGGACCGGGGTATGGACGTGGACCTGGGTACGGTGGTCCACGGTGCCGTGAATGCTGTGGGCGAGGGCGCTGTAGATGCTGTTAGTTGGCCGAGCCCAAGTTCGATGTTAATTGTATTTTGTACTAATAAATAATTTGGATTTGTGTGTGTGTTTATGCTTTATTCGACTGGTTTGTAGAATATACAAGCTTCCTTATGGTTTGTAGAATATAAAAAATAATTGTTATAATTTGTAGAAAATTGTATAAAGTAAAGTTTAAAACTACAAATATTTATTAATTCATTATATAAGAAAATTTAATTTATAAAAAATAAATATCGTTCGTCGATTCTACCATCTCCAAAAAAACAACTTTTTTATTCATCATCGTTTGTACGAAGAATTCACAAGTAGATCGACAACATTAAAAAGTCGTGAAAGCGCATAAGATACGTTTCCAATGAATAAAAAAATCAAATTAAGGAAGAAATCAAAATGACTCGTTTTGTGTCAAATGTCAAGAGTCGGAACGAGTCGGAGAGTCCGACTCAACTCGACATGGGAAAATGTGAAAAATTGAAGAATCGGTACCATAGAAGCTTCCTTTTGAGTGAATGAATAATTTTGTGATTAAAATTAAATATATAATTATATATTTATTTTTAATTTTAAAATTAAAAATAAATAATTTTGGTAGATTCAATTGATATTTTTAAATCGATTTTTAATAGTTCAACCGGGTTTTTAATAGGGTTGAATTGATTTTTCTTTTACTTCAGTTTTTGAAGAATCGGTCCGAATTTCTGGTCGATTGTTGGATCTATTAAGCTGTAGAATTTAGAGATAAAGTAAATAAAACTGTAATTCATTAATTGAAAGAATTACACTGTCCAGAGACATATTTATACACAAGAATAAAATATGCTAAATATATATATGTACATTACACACATGGCTTTATGTAATCTTCACAATCCCACCCACAAGCTGATGCTTCATCAGGAACGTCATCAAGGTTGATGAAGTGAAGCTTGGATAGCAGATTTTGAAGTTGAGATTCACTAACACGTTTGGTGAATATATCGGCTAGTTGCTCTTTCGTACATACATAACGCAAATCCACAAAACCATCTCTGTAATTGTCACGAACCAGATGGCAATCAATTTCTAGATGATTGGTTCTTTCGTGGAGCACAGGATTAGATCCAATAAGCAGAGCTGATTTATTGTCACAGTATAAACGTATTGGTCGCATGATTGGAGTCTGTAAATCCACTAGGAGAAAAGATAACCATTTTAATTCGCAAACCGTAGAGGCCATACTCCTATATTCAGCTTCCGTTGATGATCTTGAAATTGTCGTGTGTCTTTTGGTTTTCCAAGATATTAGGGATTCTCCAATGCATACACAATAACCTGTGATCGATCGTCGTGTGGCCTTGCAAGAGGCCCAATCTGCATCGCAATATGCTTGCAAGGCAAGTGAATTGGTGGAGGAATATCTCAAACCGTGGGAAGGGCACCCCTTGAGATACCGAATAACATGTATTCATGCATCCATATGACATTTTCTTGGTTCTTGCATGTATTGACTGAGCACATGAGTAGCGTGTGCAAGATCAGGCCGAGTGAAGTTCAAATATAGCAAACACCCCACCAGGCGTCTGTAAGACCATGGATCATTCAGTAACGGAGATGATTCATCAGGAGCCGAAGGAAAGCCAGATGGAAGAGGAGTGGGGGTCACCTTTGCAGTGGTCAAATGCATGTCGGAGATGATATCTAGGGCGTATTTTCGCTGATTCAAGAATAAACCTCATGCAGAGTATGTGAGTTCCAATCCAAGGAAATATTTCGCTCGTCCAAGATCCTTGATAGTGAATAGCTTATGAAGATGACATTTGACCTCGGCAATTTTAGATAAATTGGTACCACATAGCAAGATATCATCCACATAGACTACGAGTATCATGAAATTAGATGCAACATCTTGATATTTAAACAAGAAGTGGTCATGGCCATATTTTTGAAATCCAAAAAGAATCAATTGTCGGGTTAATTCAGAATTCCATTGCCGCGACGCTTGCTTTAACCCATAAAGTAACCGTTGTAATAGACATACTTCACCAGTCTTGTGCTTCGTATATCCTTCGGGGATCTCCATATAAACTGTTTCGTCCAAAAAGCCATGTAGAAAGGCGTTATTAATGTCGAGCTGCTGAATATGCCACTGATGACTGGCTGCTAAGGCAAGCACCAATCGTACAGTTGTGACTTTGGCAACGGGAGAAAAACTCTCGCTGAAATCCACCCCTTTGATATGATGAAATCCTTTTGCTACCAACCGAGCTTTATATCGTGCAACGGTGCCATCGGAGTTCAATTTGGTCTTATAGACCCATTTGCACCCAATTGGTCTATGCCGAGGGGGTAGGGGTACTAACTGCCATGTTTTATTGGTCTCAAGAGCCTCAAGTTCATCATTCATAGCAATTACCCATTCCCTCTGACTACTTGCTTTCAAGTATGATTTCGGATCATGGATGGTGTTTATAGATGCCATGAATGCGAGATGAGGTGAATGGAAGGTTGGGGAGGAGACGAAAGGAAAGCAGTTTGGGTATATGGAGGGATGAGGTTGATGGAATGAGTTGTTGGAGACAAAAGTGGCATGGTCGGAGAGCCATGCAGGGGGGTTGGATGGGCGTGTACTCCGACGTAAGGGAATGATGGGGGTATGGGAAGGTGTTGTGTCAGATGCAATCGGATGATCATTGAGAGAATTGTGAGATGGGGACATGGGGGGCGTAGGAATTGGAGATGCCGGAGGTGATGTGTTGTGTGTTGGTGAGTCAGATGGTGTGGAAGTAGGATGATCAGGGAAAAGAGGTGTATGATTGGTTTGATTACGGGATGATGAATGGGTAGTGTGATAAGGGTGGGTTGTGAAGGGAAATGTGTCCTCGTAGAAGGAAACATCCCTGGAGATTAGAGTTCAACGATGGAGGAGATCAAATAATTTGTACCCCTTTTTACCGCTGCAATAGCCGAGAAATACACACTTAATGGCACGAGGAGCGAATTTATCAAGGTGAGATTTGGGATTTTTGGCAAAACAAAGGGAGCCAAAAATACGGATATGAGAGTAACTAGGTGGGTGGCCGAATAGCCGAAAGAAAGGGGTCTCCCAACATAATGTGGCTGATGGAAGACGATTAATGATATATGTTGCAGTCAAAATACAATCCCCCCAGAACTCGATAGGAATAGACGAGTGAAAATATAGAGCACGAACGGTTTCAAGGAGGTGTTTATGTTTACGTTCAACCACCCCGTTTTGCTGAGGTGAATGAGGACAAGAGGTCTGATGAATAATGCCTCGGGTAGCAAATAGAGCAGTAGTCTGAAGGCTTAAAAATTCAGAGCCATTGTCAGATCGAATTGTTTTAATGAGTCGGTTATGTTGAGTGAAGGTTTGATTTAAGAATGTTTCAATTAGAGAGGAGGATTGTGATTTATGATGCATTTAAAAGGTCCAGGTGCAACGACTATAGTCGTCCACCAAGGTCAAAATGTATCGAGCATCGTTATAGGTAGGGGTTCGATAAGGTCCCCAAATATCTAGATGTACAAGCTCAAAGATATGTGTGGAAGTAGTTAAAGAGGAATGAAAGGGGAGGCGTTGTTGTCTAGCAAAATGACAAGTATCACATGGAGAAAGTTGGAATGGATTGGCACTAAGATTCAAAGTTTTAAGAACCTTTGGTGAGGTATGGCCTAATCTGTAGTGCCATAATGTGGGAGCAAGAATTATAGCAAAAACATAATCAGATTTAATGTAATTTGAATATGTATTCTCAATGATATTGGGAAAAACATATATGGAAGTGAAATGTTGTATCAATGAATTCTCAAAAGAGGCATTATTCAGAATGTAAAGGTTACCAACGATATGTCCGATTGCGATGATTATTTTAGTCCTCTGGTCCTGCAATATGCAATGGGAAGAGGTAAAGAAAGTGTAAATGTTTGATTCAGTGGCAAGTTTATTGACGGAAAGCATATTGAACTTAAATGAAGGCAAATATAGAACTCCTGTTAGGGTAGTGGAATGTCCTAATGGTATATGGCCACTATATCGGACAGAACATGTAGAACCATCGGGAAGTTTCACAGGATTAGGGGCAAGTAGTGGAGTAATGGTGGAAAACATAGACTAGTTGAAGCATATATGACTAGAGGCACCTGTATCCACAATCCAATAATCCGAAAATAAAATATATGAAGACTTTTGAGATTGGATGGTACCTGCAAAGTCAACTTGAGCAAATTTGACTTGATGTGGTGATGCAAAGACTCCATTTTGATGTTGTAAAAGTTGATGTATCCCCTGGAGCATATTCATAATAGAGTCTTGAGTTGAAGATATCTGATGTGAATTATTTGTGGAAGGCTGTTGATCATGATTTGAGGGAATAAAATGTAAATCAGCATCATCAGTGGAGGCAGAAGCAAGGTGAGCATATTCTCGAGGAATTCCCCTTCCTTGAGAAGTTCGGAGGCTTTTGTACCAATCTGGGACTCCAGATATTAAGAAACATCCATCTTTAGTATGGCCTGATTTTCTGCAATGTGTGCAAAAGCGGTCAGATTTCTCGCCTGTAGTTCCATCATTTGTAGAAAATCTAGAAACTGGTTTCATCTGTGTTGTTTTCTTTGTAAAGTAGCCCCTGGCCAATAAGGCAGATTCATTCTCCAAAGGGATGTTAGTCACTGTATTGGTAGCGAGGCGTTCTCGTTCGGCCTGAATAATCATCGCATAAGCCTTGTTCAAAGATGGCAGCGGATCAAGCATGATGATCTGTGTTCTAGCAGTTGAAAATTTATCACGAAGGCCCATGAGGAACTGTAATATCCGAGATTTTGTCTAATACGTTTGTAACATAGGTATCAATTTTCATGAACATTTTTGGATTTCTCCGCATGTACAATTTGGGAGAGGCATGGCTCTATTAATTGTCTCCCACAGAACAACCAATTTAGTATAGTACTCGACAACAGTTGAGGTTCCTTGAGTTAGTACCCTGACATCCCTTCCCAATTGATAAAGCAATACACCGTTAGCTTCGCCAAACCTTTCTTCCAAATCTAACCAAAGACGGCGTGCAGAAGGAACATATATAAAAGATCCACGTATTTCGTTACTCAAAGAATTAAGCATCCAAGATCGCACAACAGAATCCACTCTCTTCCAATGGGGAAAATCCACAGAGTCAGAAGTAGGTATTGACATCGTTCCATCAATATAACAAAGCTTAAATCGACCGGCAAGGGCTAATCGCATTGATTCACTCCAATTACATAATCAGAACTACTAGTAAGAGGATGAATTACCAGCAAGAGGCCGGAGTGGTCCGACGGAGCGAGATAGAACAGCGAATCTATACTGTAATTTGTGGTTCCGTCACCTTTTTTTGAGTCTCTTGCCATATTTAGTAAAGAATTGATCAGATCTGAGGTTTTGGTGAAGAAATAACTCGCGTCGGAGGATTGGCGGTTAGATTGCGCTCCGATACCATGTTAAGCTGTAGAATCTGGAGAGAAAGTAAATAAAACTGTAATTCATTAATTGAAAGAATTACACTGTCCAGAGGCATATTTATACACAAGAATAAAATCTGCTAAATATATATATGTACATTACACACATGGCTTTATGTAATCTTCACAGATCTGATATACATTTTACTATTCAACGTGATATGTTTAGATTTATTGTTGAATTCAAATCAATAGGAAAAAAATTGGATTTATTCAACGAATCTTTACAATAATATCAAATAAGTGATGTGATTAAAATTAAGAAAATGATGTGTTTTTTTATCCCAAATGTTTAATGATTTTAGCAAATTTGATTTCTAAAATTTAAGTTACATCGATAGTCCTAATGTTTTGATAAAAATAATTTCAAAAGTTTCCAAATTCGGTAAATTTAGTCTTCATATAGTAAAACCAGTTCTCAAAATTTGATGATTAATTTTGCCACATAATCAATTTTGAAAATTAGATTTACCAAATTTTACGAACTATTTGGACTATTTTTGACAAAAACTCAATTTTTTTTAATATATATAAAAAAATAAAATTTGATATTGGCCATTATACATTTCGTATCGGTTATACCGGTACGCATCGGTACAAAATTTCCGGATTGATATGAAAAGATAGATATAATAAGTAAAAAATATTTTTGAAAAAATTTATATCTTAATCGGGTTCGACTCTGAGTTTGTGTTAGTCATATTCAACCATACCCGATTAACCTTGTTTTTGGGTCAGGTTTTTATATTATCCCTATTTGATTTCACAGTAATTTGAACTTAATTTATAATATTTTTATATAAATAATATTAATACAAAAAAAAGTAAAAAGGAACTTTATTCAGGAGTTTATTAGGTTAATCCTGGTTGGGAAAATGGATGGAACCACGTCCACGAGAATTTGGTATAAGAATCCTTGAAGCAACTCTCTAGTGGCTTAACATGTTGGATTCAAGACGTATGATCGATGATAATTAAAAGAATAGTAGATAGAACGGCTATGGTTTGATAGAGATTTGCAGAGAAAATGAATTCTGTTGTTCTTCTGTAAAACAAAATGTTTACAGAGAATTGAAAAGAAATATTTTATCCAAAACTGATTCAAACTGATTCTTTCAACATAACGTTTACAGACTTATTTATAAAAATAAGAAAGATAAATTCAAAAAGATTTAATAACAAAATTGCATAAATTTGGAATCGCATTTGACCGTGTCGCTTGACATAATCATCGGGAGATTTGTTACGGTTGACTAGACTGTTTCTTCCAACGGATAATTCACAATTTTCATATTTAATGATTACTTCGATTCCAACAAATTTCCCCTTGAAGTAATTTCCATTTTTCACTCCAAGTTTGATTCATAATTCTTGAAATTGAGAGGTTTGGATTGACTTTTCAAACATATCAGCTACCTGCAAATTATAAACTTGATCCTTAACAAATGAACTTTCTTCTTTAAGAATTTCAGATATTTTTGAACATGGAGTTGTAACAATAGAACAGTGTTGAAAGTCGGGTTAAAAAACTTCAAATTCGGTGGAACAAAATTCTCCACCATAATTTGTCTTTAGACTCTTTAAAACGAGATTTTGATCTTTTTCCTCAGCACGAATAGTCAAATTTGCATACTCGTAATTTTCAATTAAGCTTTCAGTTTCAATAAGAGTTTCAGATGAAGAAGCAGAAGTATCAAATTTATATGTGTCATAATTGATGAGTGGCCACTTTAAAATATAGTTTCCTCTATCAACAATGACAGATGTTGTGGTTTGAAAACTGGTGGTGTCAACAATCGACCGGTTCGTCGCAAGATGAACTCGGTTATTATTTATTTGTGTGTGGAGAACGATTATGGATCAAAGGTGAAAAGATGCGAGGATTTTAGAGTGGAAAACCTCGAAAACGAGAAAAAAACCACTTGACTAAGGGCAAAAAGAAGTGCCCTTAGCCAGTCCAATAAGCAAGTTCATGATTATACAAGACATGTTTGTTCCTGAGACAACAAAGAGAGAAAGGAGAATCGAAAATAAATCGAGAGAACTCCTTAATGCGAAAGCTCTCAAGAGAAAACGGAAGAATGTCATTTTCTCACCCTCTAAGTGTCCTTTTTATACTCCCACTGTACTGTGCACAATAGGGTGTAGTTTTGTACCTGTCCTTTGCGGCTAGGTCGGCTAACGTCAGGCGGAACAGCCGTCGGAAATGGCTTCACAGAGCTGCATGGCGCTAGACCTTTTGGCGCTACTAGCCGGCTACTTTCTGTCCGCTGGTGACTCGTACGCTTTCGCCGAACCACGCCTCTGACAAAGCTGTCGAGGGTTGTCGTTGCATGGGATGAGCTAGAAGGGCCCGAAGCAGTGCCTGTAATATGTGGATCGGTCGGTCTGACACGTGTAGGAAGCTGGGCCCCCACACTTTTGGGACCGATCGCTATAAGCGATCGATCGGGCCAAACGATATAATGAGCCCTTCACTACGCGGGCTGGATTTGGGCCTCCAAGTTCG
>RWGZ01001331.1:127600-148939 GCA_009725065.1 Utricularia reniformis | reverse complement strand
AATCCTGAAAAGGTACAAGCTATCATTGATATGCAACCTCCGAGAAATAAGAGAGAGTTTCAAAGGCTCACTGGCCGACTAGCCGCATTGAGCAGGTTTATTTCGAAGTCCACAGATCGGGCCTTACCCTTTTTCAGAGTGCTAAGAAAAGCTAGCCATATGGATTGGACCGAAGAATGCGATCGGGCCTTCTCTGAGCTGAAGACTTATTTAAGCACTCCCCCGGTGATGGTAAGTCCGACTTGTGACGAACCTTTGGGACTATATCTTGCGGTATCCGAAGTTGCCGTCAGCGCAGCTCTAGTCACCATACGTGACGATATTCACAGACCTGTCTATTATGTCAGCCACTCTCTGGTATCTGCTGAAACCAGGTACTCCACCTTGGAAAAATTCATGCTAGCTTTGAAAAAAGCTGTGTCCAAGCTGAAGCATTATTTCGAAGGACGAACGGTCTATGTTTACACGGATCAACCTCTGAAAGTGCTGCTTAAGCAAAAGGATTTGAATGAGAGATTGGCTAAATGGGCGATTAAACTCAGTGCTATGTACCTGGAATTCTTGCCCCGAAGGGCGATCAAGGCTCAGGTTCTCGCCGATTTTGTGGTTGAAATGACCCGATCGGCCATTTATATCAACCAAGAGGATGATCGATGGACGATCCACGTAGATGGATCAACCTTCGGAGGAAGAGGAGCGGGCATTACCTTAACAACTGTACAAGGTGACCTTATTCATTCCGCAGTTAAATTCTCCTTTGCTGGAACAAATAACGTGGTGGAATATGAGGCAGTATTATCTGGAATGGCCCTTGCTCGCAAAATGGGAGTTAGCAGAGTGCGAATGTTCTCAGATTCAAAGTTAGTAGTCGAACAATTCGCAGGGAGATTCGAAACTCATGATCCGATGATGAAGTTATATTGCGCTAAAGTTCTGGAGCTATCTAAGAAGTTCAGTGAGTTCTCGCTAGATCATGTGCCACGAGAGCAGAACAAGGTTGCCGACGCACTGGCCAGATTGGCTTCGGGCATACCTGACATTGAGCCAAGTACTATTTCGGTCCACATCCAGGACCGACCTTCGGTCGAGATCTCAGTGACCGAACAGTCTATTGAAGAAATCGGGGCTCTATGTCACGAACTCCAGGGCTTGAATATTGATGTTACGCAATCTCCAGGAGAACCCAATTGGATGGACTCCTTTATCAAATATCTCTCAAACGGATATCTCCCTGAAGATAAATCTGAAGCCAGAAAGATAGAGGTCCGGGCTAAGCGATTCACTTTAGTTGACGGACGCTTGTTTAAAAAGAGTTTTGAGGGCCCGCTTCTGCGTTGTTTATCTCCTATTGAGGCCGAAGCCGTCATGATTTATGTTCATGAAGGAATTTGCGGCATCCATTCGGGGGCCCGATCCTTATACCACCGCATTATCAGAGCCGGGTATTTTTGGCCAACATTGCTTGCTGATGCCAAGCAATACACTAAGCGTTGTGCAATATGCCAGTATCACGCCCCGCTTCCGCAATTACCTGGGGCTCCTTTATCCATCACCCCACTACCTTGTCCTTTCGACAGGTGGGGGATCGACATCCTCGGACCTTTTCCTCGGTCCATAGGGCAAAGGAAATTTTGCATAGTTGCGGTGGAATATTATTCAAAGTGGATCGAGGCAGAAGCTGTAGCTATCATCTCGGAAAAAGTGGTCAAGCACTTTATCTGGCGAAATATTATAAGCCGCTTCGGGGCTCCCCGAGCGCTCATATCTGACAATGGGACTCAGTTCCGAGGAAGAAGCATACGAGATTTATGCACCAAATTGGGCATCATCCAGCATTTCTCATCAGTAGCCCATCCCCAGACCAATGGACTTACGGAGGTATCTAACAAAGTTATCCTGAAGGGATTAAAAACCAAGTTAGAAGACTTTGGGGGTAAATGGCCTGAACACATCTACGAGGTTCTATGGGCATACCGAACTACACCTCGCTCAACAACCCAGGAATCACCTTTCTCATTGGTGTATGGGACCGAAGCTGTTAGCCCGGTGGAGGTTGCCATCCGATCACCTCGGATATCTCAATACGACGAGCATATGAACGGTGAAAGGAGATTATTGGACCTCGAGATGGTCGAAGAAAAAAGAGATGCAGTTTATGCACGGATGCGTGCTTACCAGCGGAATATGGAACGGGCCCATAACAAACGGGTCCTCCCAAGGGAATTCTTTGAAGGCGACCTCGTCCTCAGAAGCATTAAGGTGCAGAGGAATGTTGGAAAGCTGGATAGAAATTGGGAGGGACCGTATCGCATATCGGCGAAATTGGAGTCAGGTGCGTATAAACTCGAAACATTGGATGGTATAGAGGTCCCCCGAACTTGGAATGTCGTGAATTTAAGGCGATACTTCTTATGATTATTCGATTAATGTGCTTGACTCAATAAAAGACATTCCATTAAACGTAAATGAAAAACTAGTAAGTACAAAAGTTCACTATTTCTAATAGAATGATGGACTGATCTTGGAGTTGTGTAAGCTTAGGACGAATCTGGACTGGTGACCGAAGCTTCTTGTCCGCAAGGTTTCCAAGTTGCAGTGACCGCTCTGACGAGTCAGATGCTCCTGCACTTGCCCAGCCCCATGGATGAGTCGTGATTCTCCCAGAACTCATTACGAACTAAGATATTCCCTCCAACGGCATTCAGTCTTTAGAGATGGCCTTTTGTACCTGCGAAACCTGCTATAACGAAAGGAATGATAGTCAGCATATCGAAACGTAAGATCGGTCCTCGCTTAAGACGTTTTATGAGCCAAGCTCAACCGTTAAAACCTAAGGGACTTTAATAGAACCAAGGTTCGGCGAAAGCCTGTAAAAGCTCATAATTAACGTAAACTACGCCTATTCAATTACGTAATGATTTCAAGGACGGAATAAGAGTGACCCATACACCATGTAAAACGACTCATCCAATCAAAATTGACGTGAATAAACAAAATATAACGTCTGGGACCGATGGTTGACAACCTGTAAGTGTCCCCGATCTTATACTTATTAGTTTACTCTGAAGTTAAGATGAACTACTTCGTTGAAATTAAAACTTGTTAGTTTATTCCGAAGTTAGTTATATCAGTTCACTCTCGTAATTAAAACAACTAAAGCTGAAGGAAAAGGGAGGAAAATTTTATATAAAACAAAAGTAATGGCAGATACAAAGTAATATCTAACTAATCTGCCCCTCCTCTTGATCCTCTGCTTCGGGCTCCTGGGGTTCGGTCCGTTCGGCGAGCCGCTTCAACTCTTCTTCTTGATCAGCCACCTTCTGGTTGACCGCTTTCTCCATCTCTTCAAAGAGATAGAAGAAAGGGTCCTCCTCCAGCACAGGCTCTTCCAAAGTTCGAATGACCTGAAACTTGTCATCCTTCTCCAGTGGCTCGATCATCTTCCATCGCTCATCCGAAGGGGAAAGCCCGAACGTCTGGATAACCTGCTCTCGCATGTTATCCAGATACTTCGCAGTGTNAGACGACTCGCATCGGGGCTCATTTAGCCCCTGACTTCGAAAGAGAACTGATCCACCTGCTAAGAAGCCATGTGGATATATTTGCCTGTACCCCGGATGATGTGCCGGGGATTGACCGATCCGATAGTGAACATCGGATCAATACTAAACCTGGAGCGAAGCCGGTCAGGCAGAAAAGGAGGCGTTACTCTCCTGAAAAAATTGAGATCATCCGGGCTGAAGTGAACAAGTTACTACGGTCGGGATTTATCCGAGAAATCCACTATACTGAATGGGTTGCAAACCCAGTAGTGGTTTCCAAGCCAGACGGGAAATGGCGAATGTGCATCGATTTCACCGATGTCAACAAAAGCTGTGAATCAGATCCTTTCCCTCTGCCGCACATCGATCGACTGGTGGATGCTGTTGCTTGAAGCACCATGATGAGTACCATGGATGTTTATTCTGGATATCACCAGATCTTCCTGGCGGAGGAAGATCAGAAGAAATCATCATTCATGACCGAAGATGGGGTTTATTGCTATGTGGTTATGCCCTTCGGTCTCAAAAATGCCGTAGCAACATACCAGAGGTTGGTCAACAGAATCTTTAGAGAATTAATTGGCCATATGATGGAAGTGTATGTTGACGATATGATTGTTAAGTCTATGAATGATGAAGACTATGTTTCTTATTTGTCTCGTTGTTTCGAAGTATGCCGAAAATATAAGCTTAAACTAAATCCGAACAAATGTTGCTTCGGGATCCGAAGTTGAAAATTTTTAGGATATTATGTTTCAGAGAAATGCATAGAGGTTAATCCTGAAAAGGTTCAAGGTATCATTGATATGCAACCTCCGAGAAATAAGAGAGAGTTTCAAAGGCTCACTGGCCGATTAGCCGCATTGAGCAGGTTTATTTCGAAATCCACAGATCGGGCCTTACCCTTTTTCAGAGTGCTAAGAAAAGCAAGCCATATGGATTGGACCGAAGAATGCGATCGGGCCTTCTCTGAGCTGAAGACTTATTTAAGCACTCCCCCGGTGATGGTAAGTCCGACTTGTGACGAACCTTTGGGACTATATCTTGCGGTATCCAAAGTTGCCGTCAGCGCAGCTCTGGTAACCATACGTGATGACATTCACATACCTGTCTATTATGTCAGCCACTCTCTGGTATCTGCTGAAACCAGGTACTCCACCTTGGAAAAATTCATGCTAGCTTTGAAAAAAGCTGTGTCCAAGCTGAAGCACTATTTCGAAGGACGAACGGTCTATGTTTACACGGATCAACCTCTGAAAGTGCTACTTAAGCAAAAGGATTTGAATGAGAGATTGGCAAAATGGGCGATTAAACTCAGTGCTATGTACCTGGAATTCTTGCCCCGAAGGGCGATCAAGGCTCAGGTTCTCGCCGATTTTGTGGTTGAAATGACCCGATCGGCCATTTATCTCAACCAAGAGGATGATCGATGGACGATCNTCCGAGAAATAAGAGAGAGTTTCAAAGGTTCACTGGCCGACTAGCCGCATTGAGCAGGTTTATTTCGAAATCCACAGATCGGGCCTTACCCTTTTTCAGAGTGCTAAGAAAAGCAAGCCATATGGATTGGACCGAAGAATGCGATCGGGCCTTCTCTGAGCTGAAGACTTATTTAAGCACTCCCCCGGTGATGGTAAGTCCGACTTGTGACGAACCTTTGGGACTATATCTTGCGGTATCCGAAGTTGCCGTCAGCGCAGCTCTGGTAACCATACGTGATGATATTCACAGACATGTCTATTATGTCAGCCACTCTCTGGTATCTGCTGAAACCATGTACTATACCTTGGAAAAGTTCATGCTAGCTTTGAAAAAAGCTGTGTCCAAGCTGAAGCACTATTTAGAAGGACGAACGGTCTATGTTTACACGGATCAACCTCTGAAAGTGCTACTTAAGCAAAAGGATTTGAATGAGAGATTGGCAAAATGAACGATTAAACTCAGTGCTATGTACCTGGAATTCTTGCCCCGAAGGGCGATCAAGGCTCAGGTTCTCGCCGATTTTGTGGTTGAAATGACCCGATCGGCCATTTATCTCAACCAAGAGGATGATCGATGGACGATCCACGTAGATGGATCAACCTTCGGAGGAAGAGGAGCGGGCATTACCTTATCAACTGTACAAGGTGATCTTATTCATTCCGCAGTTAAATTCTCCTTTGTTGGAACAAATAACGTGGTGGAATATGAGGCAGTATTATCAGGAATGGCCCTTGCTCGCAAAATGGGAGTTAGCAGAGTGCGAATGTTCTCAGACTCGAAGTTAGTAGTCGAACAATTCGCAGGGAGATTGGAAACTCATGATCCAATGATGAAGTTTTATTGCGCTAAAGTTCTGGAGCTATCTAAGAAGTTCAGTGAGTTCTCGCTAGATCATGTGCCACGAGAGCAGAACAAGGCTGCCGACGCACTGGCCAGATTGGCTTCGGGCATACCTGACATTGAGCCAAGTACTATTTCGGTCCACATCCAGGACCGACCTTCGGTCGAGATCTCAGTGACCGAACAGTCTATTGAAGAAATCGGGGCTCTATGTCACGAACTCCAGGGCTTGAATATTGATGTTACGCAATCTCCAGGAGAACCCAATTGGATGGACTCCTTTATCAAATATCTCTCAAACGGATATCTCCCTGAAGATAAATCTGAAGCCAGAAAGATAGAGGTCCGGGCTAAGCGATTCACTTTAGTTGACGGACGCTTGTTTAAAAAGAGTTTTGAGGGCCCGCTTCTGCGTTGCTTATCTCCTATTGAGGCCGAAGCCGTCATGATTTATGTTCATGAAGGAATTTGCGGCATCCATTCGGGGGCCCGATCCTTATACCACCGCATTATCAGAGCCGGGTATTTTTGGCCAACATTGCTTGCTGATGCCAAGCAATACACTAAGCGTTGTGCAATATGCCAGTATCACGCCCCGCTTCCGCAATTACCTGGGGCTCCTTTATCCATCACCCCACTACCTTGTCCTTTCGACAGGTGGGGGATCGACATCCTCGGACCTTTTCCTCGGTCCATAGGGCAAAGGAAATTTTGCATAGTTGCGGTGGAATATTATTCAAAGTGGATCGAGGCAGAAGCTGTAGCTATCATCTCGGAAAAAGTGGTCAAGCACTTTATCTGGCGAAATATTATAAGCCGCTTCGGGGCTCCCCGAGCGCTCATATCTGACAATGGGACTCAGTTCCGAGGAAGAAGCATACGAGATTTATGCACCAAATTGGGCATCATCCAGCATTTCTCATCAGTAGCCCATCCCCAGACCAATGGACTTACGGAGGTATCTAACAAAGTTATCCTGAAGGGATTAAAAACCAAGTTAGAAGACTTTGGGGGTAAATGGCCTGAACACATCTACGAGGTTCTATGGGCATACCGAACTACACCTCGCTCAACAACCCAGGAATCACCTTTCTCATTGGTGTATGGGACCGAAGCTGTTAGCCCGGTGGAGGTTGCCATCCGATCACCTCGGATATCTCAATACGACGAGCATATGAATGGTGAAAGGAGATTATTGGACCTCGAGATGGTTGAAGAAAAAAGAGATGCAGTTTATGCACGGATGCGTGCTTACCAACGAAATATGGAACGTGCCCATAACAAACGGGTCCTCCCAAGGGAATTCTTTGAAGGCGACCTTGTCCTCAGAAGCATTAAAGTGCAGAGGAATGT
This sequence comes from Utricularia reniformis, assembly GCA_009725065.1. NCBI lineage: Eukaryota > Viridiplantae > Streptophyta > Magnoliopsida > Lamiales > Lentibulariaceae > Utricularia > Utricularia reniformis. The sequence continues at coordinate 141,722 of RWGZ01001331.1, read as the reverse complement.
TGGGAAGCTGGACAGAAATTGGGAGGGACCATATCGTATATCGGCAAAATTGGAATCAGGTGCGTATAAACTTGAAACGTTGGATGGTATAGAGGTCCCCCGAACTTGGAATGTCATGAATTTAAGGCGATACTTCTTATGATTTTTTGATTAATGTGTGACTCAATAAAAGACATTCCATTAAACGTAAATAGCAAACTAGTAAGTACAAAAGTTCACTGTTTCTAATAGAATGATGGACCGATCTTGGAGTTGTGTAAACTTAGGACGAATCTGGACTGGTGACCGAAGCTTCTTGTCCGCAAGGTTCCCAAGTTGCAGTGACCGCTCTGACGAGTCAGATGCTCCTGCACTTGCCCAGCCCCATGGATGAGTTGTGATTCTCCCAGAACTCATTACGAACTAAGATATTCCCTCCAACGGCATTCAGTCTTTAGAGATGGCCTTTTGTACCTGCGAAATCTGCCACAACGAAAGGAATGATGGTCAGCATATCAAAACATAAGATCGGTCTTCGCTTAAAACGTTTTATGAGCCAAGCTTAACCGGTAAAACCTAAGGGACTTTAATAGAACCAAGGTTCGGCGAAAGCCTACCAAAACTCATAACTAACGTAAACCACGCCTACTCAATCACGTAATGATTCCAAGGACGGAATAAGAGTGACCCATACACCACGTAAAACAACCGATCCAATCAAAGTGGACATAAATGAACTAAATATAACGTCTGGGACCGATGGTTACTACCTCTTAAGTGTCCCCGATCTTATACTTGTTAGTTTATTCTGAAGTTAAGACAAACTACTTCGTTAAGGTGAAACTTATTAATTCACTACGAAGTTAGTTTAGTTGTACTTGTTCACGTCTGCGATTAAAAGAATAAAACAAACAAAGCTAAAAGAAATGAGAGGAAATTTTTTATTAATGAAGAAAGAAGGCAGATACAAAGTAATGCCTAGCTAATTTGCCCCTCTTCGGGGTCTTCTGCCTCGGCTCTTTCTTCATTGTTCTCTGCCTCGGGTTCCTGGGGTTCGGTCCGTTCGGCGAGCCGCCTTAACTCTTCCTCCTGATCGGCCACCTTCTGGTTAACCGCTTTCTCCATCTCATCAAAGAGATAAAAGAAAGGGTCCTCCTCTAACACAGGCTCTTCCAAAGTCGGAATAACCTGGAACTTGCCATCCTTCTCTAGTGGCTCGATCACTTTCCATCGCTCGTCCGAAGAGGAAAGCCCGAAGGTCTGGATGATCTGCTCTCGCATATTGTCCAGATACTTCGCAGTGTAAACCCCGTGTATGTTGTCCGCTAAAGCGAACAGCAACGGGGACTGAGCGAACCCCAAAACCGCTTCCCGAACCGAAGCTTCAGACGAAGTGCGGGCACGTGCCAACTCCTCGTCCAAGGCCGTCTTTTCCTCCTGGGCCCGAAGAAGAAGCTCGTTCAGCTTATTTCGCTTCTCCTGGGCCCGACCTTGGACTTGGTTTATTTCCTCGTCCTTGGCCCGCAGCTGGGTCTCCAGTTCGGTTATTCTTGCTTGAGCTGTTCCCCCAACCTTCTCCAGCTCAGCAACCTTATCTGCTAAGAGGGAGACCTCGGTCCCGGCTCTTAGCAGCTCGTTGTCCAATCGGTCACGGTCCTCCCGTACCGTGACCAATTCCCCATGTTTTATTTCAACTTGCCTTTTTGCAAGGTCAAGTTGCTCTTGGACTTTCTGGGATACAACGCCATCGCCTTGGTACTTATCCATGGTGATGGCCGTTGTGAAAGCTTTCCTCAACATCTGCAAAACACAATACATGGTTAAGCATAAAGCTTCGGGCCTCAAGTTAACTAAGAATTACCTTAGATGTGAGGTCAAGGTAGCTTTCCATGATATCTTCTGCAGATACGTCCGCTTGGACGTTATCTGGGTTCTGCTCCCCAAAAAGGCGGAAGTCCTTCACAAAGGCACTCCGCCAGGAGGACAGCTTCCTCTTCTTGCTGAACCTGCTCAGCAGATCCAAAGCAACTCCCCAATCGGAGTTCGTCTTCGGGCCCTGCCCAGGTTCCTTCAAAACGATCCCCTTGTTGGGGACCGGAGCGTGACCTCCCTTCTTCAGCCTCTTCAGCTCCTGCGGAGGCTCTGCTTCGGCCACCCTCTTTCCTTTTCCCAAGGGGACCGGCGGCAGGGAGACGTTCGGCTTAAGCGGAGGACCGGGGAGAACCTTCTCCACGGGAACGGCTCCCTGCAGCAACAAAGTAATAGTTTTAGCGTTAATAAAGGAACTATTACCGATTTGATAAAGGCTGGATAAGCTCAAAGAACGAATCCGAGCCTTTATCACCTCCTCTACAACTCCAAATACCCGAAAGGCAGGCCCCTCTCCGCTTGAGGACTGCCCGGTGCAGCGAAGGGTCAATGTGCCCTTGCTGGTTGTTTGGACTGGGGGGTTCCCTGACCCCGAAGGGACCACCGTGCCTCCCGTTGCCGATTCACTTGCTTCGGCGCTGCCCGATGCTTCCCTTTGTCCCTCAGAAGGACGGACCGAAGTAGCTGCCATACGTTTAAAACGGGCGCTCGGCATCGTCTCAGTTGAATCTGCAAAACGGATACATAAGGATCAGGATTAAGTAAAACACAAGTATTATCTCATACCCGATCCTTCTGATGGATCTGAATCTGAGCTAGAAGATAAAACCCCCTTCGGGGCTGGGGCTCCGGTCCTACCCGCAACACCTATCTCTATTAATCTTCTCTCCCGAAGCAGATCTATTCGCTTAAGGCGTGCTTCGGGAGGGGGGAACAACGCAAGAGTGTTTGCGGTGTCCGTGCGAGAGGGGTTGAACCTGCTTCGGTCCAATTGCCCTATGCGTGGGTGTGTTATGCGTGGCCATACTTTCAACAGATCCTCTTGCGGAACTGTCATCCACACATAACAAACCTCCCACGCATGAAGGGACTCCTCTTTATCTACAATTGCGCACTCCTTGGTGCGCACCGCTATATAGTATAACTTACGACACCCCAACAGACCTTTTCCCTTTCGGGACCCAACCAAGAACATATTAAAGAAATGTTCTAAGGTTGGGGCCCGACGCTGTTGGTGACAATAAAAAATAAACGCTACAATGTACACGTAACTGCCCGGGAATAACGCAAAAGTGGGGCAGTGGATCTCTTTAAGCACGGCCGCTACAAAAGGATGTAGCGGAAAACGAAGCCCGCACCTTAAAGAGGCGTAGCTTACTGGAATAGCGGACGCCGGCACATTCATCTCAGCCGGAAGGAAACAGGGAACATCTTCCCGTCCCTTCCAGATAGAGTAATGCGCCGGGATTGAAAACCTAGACCTAAATTCCTCAATGTCCAACTCAGACATAGAGGGATAACGCATTTTATGAGGAGCCATAAGCGTTTACCTTAGAAAGAAAAGATCGAAAAGCGATTTGACGAAACAGCGGTTGAGGGCACAAAGCTTGACTGCAAATTTTTTCTCGCAAGAATGACGATGAGAAGAAACAGTGCCCTAAACCCCGATTTAAATATTAATCTCCCAACCAATGGTGCGTTGCTACGTAATACTGTCCACAACTGTGACAGTACGGATTGCACTCATCACGCCTCTTGAACTTTCGAATGTGAAGAGGTGCGGGCCAAGATATTAATATTTAAAGAATATCAAGGGTAAAAAGATTATTTAAACCGATGTTAGTAAATTTTAAGCATAACCGACCACTGCTCTAAGGCAAAGATCGGTCCCATGGACTCTCACTACCCACAGGTACGGTCCCCAGTTATCATGAATGTATAATCATCATGTGATCGGCCTTGTATCACCTCTGCGATTGGCAATCAAGCCCGAGGGGCTAGTGATGAGAACTCTAGGACCGGGTACCCTGTAATGGGTGATGTCCGATAACAGTTGGGCCAACTTAAGTAATCAAAACGAACATTTACAGCCCATTTACACCTTTAGGAAGAGCGGCCCGATGTTCTACACAAAGGACCGAAGATAACCTTAGTAAATAATAGCGTTATCTGCCAGCTGGCTCCGGGGTTCGGTCCAAACAGTTACAAAACGGTTACAGGCTCACGCGTTCCACGCTTCGGGCCCTGTCACGTTTATCATGCTTCGGGCCCGATCACGCAGACCACGCAACGGTCCCAGCCTCGTTTTACATCCTACGACAACAACCTCTAACATACTTGTCAGAGGCGGTTACAGGACGTGGATTACACTCGCCGGCAACTCTATAAATACAAAGCAAGACGAAGGAAAAGACAGGACCCTTTGAACGCAGAAGAACAGGCTGTTACGCTGCCGAATTCTTCTTGCTTTCTTTACCTCGTCATTTTCATTAGTCTGTTTTGTATGAACTTTGTTTAATTTCTTTAGTGAGCAGGCTAAGAGCATAATAAGCTCTTAGTCGAGTGGTTTTCACCCCAATTCACGGGGTTTCCACTATATATTGCCGTGTATTTACTTTGGTTTTCAGGTTTTAATCGTCTTCCCCATTTTAAAGAAATCAGAACCGAGTTCGTTTGTTGAACGAACCGGACGACTGTTGGTACCCCCTAAAAAGGGATCATAACATCGATTATATTACTCAGGAGCTCAAATTTGCGATAATATTACTTAGGAGATCATTTTCGCGATAATTTTGTTCATGAAATCATATCAGCGACAGTTTCCTTAAGAGCTCAAATTCGCAACAATTTGCTAGGGAACATAAAAAACGCAATAATTTTGCATACAAAGGTGGTTTCTGTGATAATATTTCAAGTGAATAGTGATTTCTGCGACAATTTGTTATTGAGTTCGAAATCTGCGATAATATTGCTCAGGAAATCAAATTCGCGACTGATGAGATTATCGGAACCCGATACCCCGAACAGGGTCATGACCGGCCTGGGCCGTGGCGGCCCAGGCAAGTGAGTCGAACTTGGTGGCCCAGATCAGTAGAGGGCCTATTTATATCACTTGGCCCGATCAGTCACATTTAGCGATCGGTCCCGAGCCGTGGGGCCCAGCTCCCCACGTACTCTCAGACCGATCGATCCATTTCTCGCAGGCGCTACTTCGGGCCATCCTCATGCGTCATATGCGACAAAAACCCGCGACAAACTGGTCAGTAGCGTGGGTTGGCAATGGATGTAAGCCGCTAGAAGCCAAAGAGTAGCCGTCTGGCAGCGCCGAAAGAACCGGCGCCATGCAGTTACAGGGGCTATTCCCGGCGGTTGTTTCGCCTGACGTTAGCCGACCTAGTGGCAAAGGACAGGCGCAAAAGGACACCCTACTGTACATAGTACAGTAGTAGTATAAAAAGGACACAGAGGGAAGGAGAAAAAGGATTCCGATTTTGGTTTTCTCCAGGAAGCTAGAGCTTTACCACTTACTCTCGATNGCTGCAACGGTGGCTAATCCCGAGCCGGTAAATGAGGAGTCGGCTGCAGCAATTACTGAGAGTCCTGAAGACCTAGTCCCCTTGTCTCGGCGATTAGAATACGTTGTTTTGGAGCCCACCCCCGATGAAGGCATGTACGACTTTGCAGAAACATTAGTGGATATCATCGGGGACGACGAGGAGGGCGAGATTAGCGAGGATCAACCGATGGACCCGGTGGTGGAGGAAATATGCCAAGAAACCCGTCTGGAGGGAGAGACCAACCAAGGTACCTGTTCGGACAAGGGGAAAAGATCGGCGGAGGGTCCCACCGTCTTGGAGATCGCGGGACCCAATAGAAAGAGTGGGTTAACCGCCGAATTCATCAACGCCTTCCGTATATATGACATCCCGAGACTGACGGTTAAGGAATGGCTCGATATGGGACGCCGGGCCGGCTTTGTATTGATAAAGGACGGACTCACCTTTCGAATTCCGAGATGTGACAACGTATCGAGTCGGCCGGCCCTGGCATACTTGGAGCGGATAGAACCCGAGAATTAAAGCAAATAGAAAACAACGATACAAGAAATTAACGTGGAAACCCGGAAAGGGAAAAAAACCACGTGACCGACGGAAACGGCCAAATTCACTATCACTTGAGAGGATTACAATACACACACACGAAGAGGAAAACTCGGAATACAAGAGTATTGAAATACATAACAATGAACCCTAAGACTCCTTTATATAGATGAGATAGTTGAGATATTAAGGTAACAAACAAATATTTCTAATATTTGATCACATCTCCATATATGATTATCCACAATGAAATCATATATATGCGTCCATATATACTGATTTGATATGATATTATTTCCATCAATATTTCTTTCCATAACTAACGATATCTTGACTAATGAGCCCCACCATATCTCAGTTCGGTCCTCGATCGATTGCCTCCATCTCATATCTTCGGGTCACGTGTCATCGATCCTCTACCGATTGCTTCGGTCCTCCCAGGATTGCTTCGGCCCTAAATCCTGGGCGGCCCTTCCGAGACCTCTGAGGAAGGCGCTCCTTGACTGCTCTAGGTCTGAAGGCGCTGAATGGACCGTGAAGACCTTACTTTACGCTCCGATCTTGGTTGCTTTCAACCTCCTTCCGGTCCCCCCCATTTTAGTAGAGAACTGCTAGGTACCTCATCCGTATTGATGAGAACTCTAGGACCGGGTACCCTGTAATGGGTGAAGCCCGATAACTGTTGGGCCAGTTTAAATAATCAAAACGAATTCTCACAGCCCAATTACACCTTTAAGAAGACCGGCCCGATGTTCAACACGGAGGACCGAAGATAACCTTAGTAAAAATAAGCGTTATCTGCCAGCTGGCTCCGCGGTTCGGTCCGAACGGTTACAAAACAGTTACAGGCTCACGCGTTCCACGCTTCGGGCCCTGTCACGTTTATCATGCTTCGGGCCCGATCACGCAGACCACGCATCGGTCCCAGCCTCGTTTTACATCCTGCGATAACAACCTCTAACAAACTTGTCAGAGGCGGTTACAGGACGTGGATTACACTCGCCGGCAACTCTATAAATACAGGGCAAGACGAAGGAAAAAACAGGACCCTTTGGATGCAGAAGAACAGGCTGTTACGCTGCCCAGATTCTTACTGCTTTCTATACTCAGTCATTTTCATTAGCCTGTTGTGTATAAACTCCTCTTATTTTCATTAGTAAGCAGATCAAGAGCATAATCGGCTCTTGGTCGAGTGGTTTTCACCCCATTTTACGGGGTTTCCACTATATATGCTGTGTTCTTACTTTGATTTTAGCTTTTAATCGCTCTCCACATTTTTTATAAATTAGAACCGAGTTCGTTGATTGAACGAACCGGACGACTGTTGGTACCCCCTAAAAAGGGACCATAACAGGTATGTTGCCCCTAAGCAAACTGTCTGGACCGATCGGTATGTTGGCCTTAAGCTGCTTGTCGGGACCGATCGCCCTATGCTGTTTGCCTGGACCGATCGCCCTAAGCTGTTTTCCGGGACCGATCGGTCTGTTTGATTATTTCAGCTGTCGAATCCTCGATTGGGCCTGACCACCTTCATTGTTGCTTATGATTCCTCGTTGGTATCGGGTTTAATGGTTCTCAACAAGAACGCATCATTGGTACCCAGTTTAAGGGTTGTCAACACTAGCCCCTTGGGTTTTGTCATAGCAAGGCCGCTATGAATGAAAGCCAACCATGAAAAACCCGAACCTTTAGATCCATGGATGTCTGCTAGTCAGAGAGCCCCTGTTCTTCTATGAGTCCAAAGAAAAGGCTACGGTTTTGGGAGCCTCGGTTCTTTTATAAGTCTCAAGGTAGACTCCCCATTTTCCTCTCGGATGAGCTTCTCCTTTATATTCCTTGTTCTAAACATGTCGATAGAACGAATACTTCGGAAAGTAATATTTCTCACACTTTCAATTTGGCCAGCGAGTTCTTGTGGGGAATTAAGTTCTTGGTAAGTTCTAAGACTTTCTCGACTTAGTCAGAGATATCACTAGTCCAGACCCGTCCAAAACCCCCGTCGTCCAAGTCTAACCTATATCCCTGTGTGAGAGAAGACAGTTTCAATAAAAGCATATGTCCTTATTTGTTGAGAATTCGTTACCTTTGTAAGAAAGCTTGTTGTCTGAAAAGGATCCTCTATCGATTTATTTTCAATATCTCATTTCCCCTTTGTTGTCTGAAGAAAAACATGATCTTTGTGATTATTAATCTGTTTATTGAACCGACTAATGGTACTTTTTCTAGCTCTTAGTCAAGTGGTTTTTTCCTCAACTTTGAGGTTTTCAACTCTAAAACTGCCGTGTCCCTTTACATTTGGTTTATAATCGTTCTCCACACATCAAATAAATTATAACCGAGTTTCTCTTGCTACGAACCGGTCGACTGTTGACACCCCCAATTTTCGAACAACAACATAGTCGGTTTACTTATAAATTATACATCAATAAGATGATGGACCCGAAAGTTGTTGTTTTTTGGGAGATAGTAAAATCGACGAGTNAAGTATGAAATATATGTGCCTCCCCCAGCTAAGAGAGATCCCGTCAAATCCTGCTCCATCTGTGGATCAGAAACAGAAATCCTGAGGTAATCATATGTCAAAGAGCGGGATAGCATCCCCACATGGTCCACTCCATGGATATAAGAAGATGCCACAGATTCCAAGTCAAAGGATTGGAAAACGGCTTCCGCATAGGATGGGGGCTCCAGAATGGAGTTGATGGAATTACAACCGATGGTTTCATCACGAGTCAAAGTCTTGTGAGTGACAGTATCGGTGTCATTTGAGGGGATTTCTGCTAGCAGTGAAGGTGAAGAGAATGAGCGATCATGGAATAAAATTGAGTCGTTGGTTTCTGAAAGCGGATCCTGAAAAGGGACCACAGGCACCATTTGCTGATCTGAAGGAATGTGAGGTTTCTCACTTGGGTTCTCCGAGCCCATCATAGTCGTTCAAACTTTTCAATCAGAATCCTCAAATGCACAATTTAGAGAATAACAGTAGCCGGGTCAATTGGAGAGAACGAAAACACTTGCGGCAGCGAAAGTCCAGGAGACGGCCAAACCTACCGGGATGGAAACACGGATATCAACAGAAAAGCCATGGAGACAGTCAGTGGAGCTGCGTGATCAATTAAGTTTTCTCTTCAACCAATAAAATGACTGCCCACATTCAAAACAAAGATCCAAGAAGAAAAAGAAATATTTGGCATAAAAATTGGACATTTCAACTCACTGTACGACACCACGTTATATAGAATTGACAAAATCTGATACAGTAAATCCAGACAAACTTCTTAAAGGTCGCATAGCAGTAATGGTGATTATGGATTTCAGAAATTATTTTAGAACTAGGGTTCGGATTAATCGAGAAGATCAAAACTGAAATCTCGCAGGTAGAATCCAAGAAGTAGCATGGAGTGGTAACTCTAAATTTTGAAAAAAAAACAGGAAATTTACGAATGGGTGAACTAAGCTGAATGCAGAAACCATTTTTAAAAATTTCGCACAAATGAAATCAATACTGCTTGATAATTTCAAACTTCAGTGCAAAAGTTATCTAATAATTCGAAAATCATCTTTCATCAAACCTTGGAAATCACCCTCGAACAAAATATGCGCGCTTTAGGGCTTACGGAAATTACGAATACGCGCTGGCACCGTCGGAGGAGGTTGCGCCTAGTCTGGTATCAGTATAGCATGGCATGGACTAAGAAATCGATATGCGCTGTGATGGTAACGGCGTCCGAGAACGAAGAACCGGACGAGTAATATAGGGTGAGAAGAAGCGGAGGGATATTAGCGCTAAACTCCGTTCGTTCTTAGTACAAAAAATACGGAATTAGACCAAAGGTGACATTAATATTATTTATGATATTATATATTAAGATTTATAAACCATAAAACTTAGGTTATAAGTATCATTATTCTCTTCATCAATTTTTATATGTACAAATTCTATTCATTAAAAATATATATTATTTTTATAAACATGAACTATTAGTATAGATATCTATTATTTGTGATGATACAAAAATTGTATTTAACTATATTACTTTTGTCTTCCCATTCATGTAATGGAATAATAAGCTATAAATTATGTAATTCTTAATTTGTTTTAAATCTATAAAAATAAATGATGTTTGTGTTAGAATAATCTTGTTATTGTTAAATTATCTCAAAAGTGAGTGTTAAAAATGATTGTTAAGAAAATTCAATTGGAGCACAAATGTATATACAAACGTGTACATGATAGTCATAATGTATGTTTATCATATATTTAAGCAACCAAGAAATCCCTCACTAGAAGACAACAAAGAAGGTTTTGAGATATTCAAAAGATCACATAGTTATGTATGAGAAATTTAATTTTCTTGAGGGGTATTGGTACTCAGATTCAGATTTCGCAAATTGTATAAATTCAATGAAATCTACTTTTGACTATGTTTTTTTCTTTTGGCTAATGATATTATCTCATGGAAAAATGTAAAAGAATCTATCTTAACGACAAATACGATGGAGGATTTTTATCATGCTATGAAGCCCCTACTTATGGAAAGTTTTGCATCTTAATTGTAAATCTTGAGAAAACGTAAACTAAAAATATATATCTTATTAAGATAATCTTACAAATATATATAATTAAATATAAATATACAATTAATATTGTATATATGTAACAAGTGGATAGTGAGATAAGCATATATAAAACCACCACCATCTTATTAAGCTAGTAATTAATTTACAACCTACTGGAATTACATAAGTGATGCATTTAAGTTAAAGCTGAAAGCATACGTGCACGGAACTACAGCTTCGCCTGGCCTTTGTCGGCTCTCAAGACTCGGGCACGGAAATACAGCTTCGCTTTGCTTGGGCCGGCTCCCAAGTGAAATTAAGTCAAATTAAGCCAGTCTTAAATAACCAATGCTCGGAAATTCCCTCAGAAAACCAGAAAGTCAGAAACTTGTGAATACAATAAAAATTTACCATATAGAAGCAGAAGCAGAGGCACACACAAATCTCTCAGTATCCTTCTCGATGGAGCCACGGGATACAAGAATGTGGCGTGAATAACAACCTAACTTATCCTTGGTCTCATAATTTTGAATGGTATCAGCCGCTCCAGACAAGACGTTATGGTCCAGGACAAACATCCACCCATTGGATTTTTGAGTGTTAACTAAGCTGTTCCTCATCTTACCTACGCGGTTCTCCTCATTCAGTGAATGCTCCAACTTGGTTATCACGAGATAAGAATCCTTGCGCGATCCAGGGAAGTTGGAAGTTGTCATTTTAAGAGGGTATTTCTTTTCCATAAGGACATTTGTTGCTGGCCCTCCTGTACAATGCTCAATCCTCACATTTGTCTTAACCTTTGTCTCCTGTTTCACCGATTTTTCAGTTCCGTTGTTGTTGAAATTTAGGGTGTTGTAGAACTTCAGTCTAGTGGATACATAGACTGTGAAATTACCGTCACTGGAAAATACCCATCCGGAGAATTCACTGTCCCTTCTAGCTTGGATCTCGAACTGCCCGTCGAGAAGCTGAAAATCAGAGGTACGTTGAACGCAACTATTTGGATGGCGGTATCTGATGGCGCCCGCCTGAACATCGTCAACCCTGTGGTCGAGCCACAAATGAAGATTCGCATCCACGAGCCAAAAAGAAATAGCGTCGGTCACACCAAGCCCCAGAAAGTGTTCTTCTCCGTCGAGTAAGATGCCTAAGAATGGGGTCAAATCAATTTCATATGAAGGCAAACTAAAAGCCCCTATGGGAACCACAGGTTCCCAGAAGAGAGGATTAATCCCTCCGGTGAATATCACCGGAAATGGAATCACCGATCCAACGATTTCGTCGTCGATTTTCACCACGACTTCGCGAAATGCGCCGTGGCCTCTCTTTGTGGACAAACCGTTAACCTTTATGTAGGCATCTGGTGGATTGGAGTACCAAAATTCGTCATCCCCGTGAAAAGAAACGTAGAGCTCGATCACGACTCTGTATGTATTCATTGGAATTCGAATTCCCTGGTAAATTGCGTCTAATCCCTTCTCTATTTTAAACCAAAACCCCCCTTCATCTCCAATTGCAGACACCGGAATAATCAAATCCGCCGGATTTTCCTCTAAATCCAAAGATCCATTCAAAAGCCGCAATCCTGATCTCCCTTTCAATGCCATATTTGGATCTGGTGGAAGCAAACTTAACGGGAAGCTGACGGGGTCAATGCCAAAGTCGTAGTACAAGAAAGTGAGCTTGATCTGGAAAACGCCAGTGTAGATGTCGTTTACAACGTTCTCCAGCATGAAAGCGAGAGTGAGATTGTACTGGTGGAGCAGAGAGGCATACCTAGTAACTTCCTTTTGAACATTCCAGAAAATCCCTTCTGGGGTGGGCTCAGGGGTGCTTGTGCGCAGAACCTCGACGCCTGAGAGCCAGACCGCAGCTATCCTGTCGTACTGAGAGCCATTAGAGGACCCGGAGAGGTGTATCACAGCGCGTGACCAGTTGCAGTTCTTCGGGGCAGAGTAATTGGTGGTGGTGGGAGGCAAGTTGATGGTATTGGCAAAGGCGTGTGAAAGAACAGTGATGGCGCATGCGGGCGTGAGGGAGTCGAAGGGAAGAGGGCGGGTGACCTCTATGTACTCTTCGGATGGGGTCGCCGCAGCGTTACGGCGGCGGATTGAAGGCTTAATAAAGTGGGACTGGTGGAGCGGAGGCAATGGGGCATCGACGACGGCGGCAACGATGGGAATAGCCAGGACGAGTGAGACTACGAGAAGGGAAGGAAACATTGAGTTTCTTCGATCAGCTTCAGCTTCAACCGGATTAATTTAGATATTCTTACCTGTTTCTTGTCTCGCTTTGATGCATCCGAGTGGCGTGTGAGGCTGGCGTAGAAAACAATAGAACGGCAGGTTTAAGAAGGGCCTTTAATCCATCTGTCCACGTACAACCACCACGGGATGGGAATGGATGAGTGCCAATATATTAATTCAAGGAAGTTCAATGCTGCAATGTAAAATCATTATCATTCATTGTTTGCAACTGGATGCTAAAATAGGCCCACGGGACTCTCACCAATCACCATAGGACCGATTCAGATTTTGCCAATTGGGGTTATGTCGGTGGGTCTCAAAGTATGCTTCATCATAATATGAAGTTAGAAGAGCATAGGAAATGTTGATAATGTGGACCAACCATAATATGCCGGTGGGCCTTTAATTGGTTGAAGTGAAAACATAATTCATCCGTGTGCACATCTGCAATTGATCAATCTACTATACTTGTCAAAAACACTGTAATTTTCCAATTACAAATTTGCAAAAAATATTGATAGTTGTAGGGATTGAACACATGACTTGAGGCTTAGAAGTCTTTTATATTTACCAAATGGGCTGCTGTAGGATAATTTAAAAACAAAACACGTTAAGTTATATAAATTATTTGCGGAGGTTTGACTTCATTATCCTTTAAATCTGGGCGGCGCAACCAGAGGCGGCAAAATTGCGCACTCGGCATGAAATTTTTTTTGACCATTTTGCAATGAAGACTCAAAATTTCTAAAATAGAAATCAAATTTTTGGGGTTTTACTGAGATAACATGCCAAATCATAAGCTTTGGCGGCCCTCACCCGGAGCGACTAAGAGGCTATCCCAAGAGACATGCCAAATCATAAGCTTTGGCGGCCCACACCCAAAGCGACTAAGAGGCTTTCCCGAGTGACATGTCAAACCACAAGCTTTGGAGGCGAAGCCTCCTAAGACGGCCTGCACCCGGAGCGACTAAGAGGCTATCCCAAGTGACATGCCAAACCATAACCTTTGGCGGCTTCGCCGCCAAAGGGCCGCTGAAGGCGGCCCGCACCCGATGCGACTAAGAGGCTTTCCCGAGTGACATGCCAAACATCAAGCTTTGGCGGCGAAGCCGCCAAAGGGCCACCGAAGGTGGCCCGCACCCGTAGCGACTAAGAGGCTTTCCTCGAGATAACATGTTCAACTCTCTTTTAACACCCTAAGCTGTTAAGTGTGGAGATCAGTATTGGTTTTGATCGGTCACACTTGGATGACGATCGACAATGTTGTCGATCGGAACATACATGAAAGATGGGATGGTCGGTATTGGTACCGATCGATTTAGGACCGAAGTACGCAATACCGAATGTGACAAAGGGACCGAAGCAATC
>RWGZ01001331.1:120100-122600 GCA_009725065.1 Utricularia reniformis | reverse complement strand
CAGAGCCCCGCAGAATGAGGGTGGGAGACAAGAGCAGGCTGCTCCCCTACCTGCTGAAATTGGGGCCCAACCTCCTCGAAATGAGGCGGCACCCAGAGAAGTAGCCGGAGATATTTATGTTATCTCCGGTGGATTGAGAATAAATGAATCGGTCCGGGACCGAAAGAGAACTGCGCGCGGAGATTCTGCTGAGAGCTCCGAATCTGTGCGCTTGTAAAGTATGATCCCATGGAACGGTCCTCCTTCTTCAGAGAGGACATTACTTTCACCCCGACTGATCGGGAAGGGATCATGGATCCATGTGACGATCCCCTCACCATTACTGGGATCATCGGAAATCGACGTGTCCACAGATATTTAGTGGATACTGGGGCTTCGTACAACCTGATGAAGCGCGAGGTCGCTGAAATGTTGGGAGCTGCTGCTCACGATCTCCCGATCGCCAACATAACTCTTTGGTCGTTCGACCAAAGGAGCGTTATTCCGTGCGGGAAGATGTTGTTTCCCGTTACCCTTGGAGAACCATCCAAGGACCGTTCTGAGGACTTGGAATTCATTATCGTTGAAGTCGACTTGGCTTACAACGCTATTATCGGACTGAACGGCCTGAGTAAGTTTGAGGCGGTCCCTTCTACTTATCACATGATGCTCAAGTTCCCCTCCATTCATGGAGTTATTTCTGTTAAGGAGGATCAGAAAGTAGCTAGACAATGCTACATGAGCTCGTGCCGAACGTTGGCACCGATAAAGAGGGCCCGGGTGGATCTTCTGGAAGAGCTGCCGCACCCGAGGCAAGCAATGGAACCCGTAGGGTTCAAATTGATTAATCTGGTTGAGGATGACTAAACCAAGACAACTCGCATCGGGGCTCATTTAGCCCCTAACTTTGAAAAAGAATTGATCCACCTGCTGAGAAGCCACGTGGATATATTTGCTTGGACCCCTGATGATGTTCCGAGGATTGACCGATCCGATAGTGAACATCAGATCAATACTGAGTCTGTAACGAAGTCTGTTTAGGGTTTATGGTATAGGGTTTAGGGTTTAGGATTTAGGGTTTAGGGTTTATATTTAGGGTTTAGGGTTTAGGGTTAGGGGTTTAGGGTTTAGGGTTTAGGGTTAGGGTTTAGGGTTTAGGGTTTTTTTAGGGTTTTTGGGGTTTAGGGTTTAGGGTTTAGGGTTTAGGGTTTAGGGTTTAGGGTTTAGGGTTTAGGGTTTAGGGTTTAGGGTTTAGGGTTTAGGGTTTAGGGTTTAGGGTTTAGGGTTTAGGGTTTAGGGTTTAGGGTTTAGGGTTTAGGGTTTAGGGTTTAGGGTTTAGGGTTTAGGTTTAGGGTTTAGGGTTTAGGGTTTAGGGTTTAGGGTTTTAGGGTTTAGGGTTTAGGGTTTAGGGTTTAGGGTTTAGGGTTTAGGGTTTAGGGTTTAGGGTTTAGGGTTTAGGGTTTAGGGTTTAGGGTTTAGGGTTTAGGGTTTAGGGTTTAGGGTTTAGGGTTTAGGGTTTAGGGTTTAGGGTTTAGGGTTTAGGGTTTAGGGTTTAGGGTTTAGGGTTTAGGGTTTAGGGTTTAGGGTTTAGGGTTTAGGGTTTAGGGTTTAGGGTTTAGGGTTTAGGGTTTAGGGTTTAGGGTTTAGGGTTTAGGGTTTAGGGTTTAGGGTTTAGGGTTTAGGGTTTAGGGTTTAGGGTTTAGGGTTTAGGGTTTAGGGTTTAGGGTTTAGGGTTTAGGGTTTAGGGTTTAGGGTTTAGGGTTTAGGGTTTAGGGTTTAGGGTTTAGGGTTTAGGGTTTAGGGTTTAGGGTTTAGGGTTTAGGGTTTAGGGTTTAGGGTTTAGGGTTTAGGGTTTAGGGTTTAGGGTTTAGGGTTTAGGGTTTAGGGTTTAGGGTTTAGGGTTTAGGGTTTAGGGTTTAGGGTTTAGGGTTTAGGGTTTAGGGTTTAGGGTTTAGGGTTTAGGGTTTAGGGTTTAGGGTTTAGGGTTTAGGGTTTAGGGTTTAGGGTTTAGGGTTTAGGGTTTAGGGTTTAGGGTTTAGGGTTTAGGGTTTAGGGTTTAGGGTTTAGGGTTTAGGGTTTAGGGTTTAGGGTTTAGGGTTTAGGGTTTAGGGTTTAGGGTTTAGGGTTTAGGGTTTAGGGTTTAGGGTTTAGGGTTTAGGGTTTAGGGTTTAGGGTTTAGGGTTTAGGGTTTAGGGTTTAGGGTTTAGGGTTTAGGGTTTAGGGTTTAGGGTTTAGGGTTTAGGGTTTAGGGTTTAGGGTTTAGGGTTTAGGGTTTAGGGTTTAGGGTTTAGGGTTTAGGGTTTAGGGTTTAGGGTTTAGGGTTTAGGGTTTAGGGTTTAGGGTTTAGGGTTTAGGGTTTAGGGTTTAGGGTTTAGGGTTTAGGGTTTAGGGTTTAGGGTTTAGGGTTTAGGGTTTAGGGTTTAGGGTTTAGGGTTTAGGGTTTAGGGTTTAGGGTTTAGGGTTTAGGGTTTAGGGTTTAGGGTTTAGGGTTTAGGGTTTAGGGTTTAGGGTTTAGGGTTTA
>RWGZ01001331.1:47880-111091 GCA_009725065.1 Utricularia reniformis | reverse complement strand
AGTGGTTTTCACCCCAATTCTTGGGGTTTCCACTATATATCGTCGTACACTTACTTTGTTTCTAGCTTTTGATCGTCTTCCACACTTAAAATAAATCAGAACCGAGTTCGTTTGTTGAACGAACCGTACGACTGTTGGTACCTCCTAAAAAGAGACCATAACAAATATTAACATTAAAATTAAAATTATAATATTAAAATTTAAAAATAAATTTAATATTAAAATTAAAATTAAGTTAAGAATCAGCTGCTGACGTTGATAGCGGACGACGTCAGCAAATAGCGGACGACGTCCGCTATAGCTGTCGACGTCAACATATAGCGGACAACGTCCGCTATCCGCACTAAAACAATATTCCCTATTTTAAAATACAATATTCGACTAAATTAGTCCACAAAACACAAGCTTAATTGCAATGAGATAATCGTTAAAAAATTACGATATCGCCATAGCTATTAAAACAAGGTGTAGTCTCATCGTGATTTTGAAAAAGATTAATTTACCCTTACTTCAATTATTTATAATATAAATATATTTGTTATTTTATATATATAAGAATATATTAGTAATTTACATAAATCACGATGATAATATCATAATTTTACCAAATATATTTAAAAATTCACGATCATCATATCTTACCATATGTCACAATACTCTAATTTTAAAAAGTTATATCAACAAAAAAATGGGATAGGTTAGATCTATAGTCATTTGATTAGAGCCTCCTAAAACGAGACTCGTTTTGTCTTGGGACACCTTTCGTATCCGCTATTACGCAAGAAGAACGACTCGATAATTCGACCCATTCAGTTCATGAGTGTGAACAATGGAACTATTGGATTTGGTTCTATTTGGAGGAGCTGGGGTTGGTAAAACGGTACTCGTGTTGATCTAGGCGCCATCGAAGCCACAAAGGCCTATCTAAAGGATTCCTTTCTGCCGATTCCAATTGTTATTTTTAGCAGTTGCACTCTTGATTCCAGTCTTCCTTTCGAAGAACCCCTTCCTTCCCAAGGTATGGTTTATTCGGGAAATTGAATGAGTGGGCAATTCATTTTTATTAAGCTTTCTCCCGATTCTGTTGTTTCAACATCTTCGGTCTCAGCCTCTGGTGTGGTAAATCAAATTGGGGAAGAAGAAACTACAAATTAGATCTCACCATCCTGCTGCATAATAACTATGTTTACAACTTTAAGTTGAAAAAAACTGGTGCCAACAATCGCGCCCTACTACCACGGCTGATCTTTACGGCCGCCGAGGCATGGAGTCCGACTCCAATAACGATTTCGAAGAAGATATGGAAGCACTCAAAAGAGCGAGCCAACTGACACATACCAACGCCACTGCAGACCCTATTTGGACGCCGTCTGGCGATGAGCACAGTCGCGTTGTTGCTATTATTGCCTTCGAGAAGGTGGAAGATGACGAATCCACTGGAGATGAAGAGGATGAGAAAGATATCCAGATGTTGAAGAGCATTCAAAATAGATTTTTGTCTTCAGCAGGTTTATTGGAGCCTTTTAAGAAGATGGCTTCCACCACTGTGAACTCCGATGACTCCGATTTTGATGATGATTACGATACCCTAATGGCTATTCAGCGTCGTTTCTCTGCGTATGATGACGGTATGTGCTGCCATTGTTTTGTATTTCCAGTTTATACAATTGCTATGTTCTCTTTCAATTTGTTTAATATTGTGGAACCCTAGAGTGTTTAATTATTTTGTTTTTTGTGATTTGTTCGTTTTGAATATGTTGATTTACCTGATTGTAACATGTAGCTTTTTGTTGGACATGAATGGATCCAGGAGGATTGAAAAACATCACAGCTGATGTTTTGCAAGGACTCGAGCAGGTTTGTGTCCCTTTTCTAGATTCCATAAAGGAAACTCCCAATAGCTCTGCCGAGAGATCTAATGCTCCAGAAGGGTTTGTAAATTTTGTAGATATTTGTAAACCCGTGCCTCAGAAAGAGGCATGTGATGATGCCAGTGGAAGTCAGCCATCTGATTTTGTTCAATGGGATAGACAGGCAGATGATGTTGCACTGATACCGCATAAAGCTTCCCATTTGCCTGACTCTGCTGTGATATTTTTTGACGCGATAAAAAAAAATAGGTTGTACCAGAAACTAATAAGGAGTAAGATGATGCAAATGGAATCAAGGACTGAACAACTTAGAAAGCTGATTGAGAGGGTTAAAATCCTGAAAGACTTTCAAGTTGCTTGCAAGAAGAGAATTGGGCGAGCCTTATCGCAGAAAAAAGATGCCCGAATGCAGTTAATATCCAAACGCAAACTCACAGAAAACTTGAAGGTTTGCTATTTAAACGTATTCATACATCTTAATTTGGATTGTCTCCTATTTCAAGCTAGAGGTTTTACCCTCAATAGTTTGAAATTTATTAAAACTTTGAAACTAGAAACTCTTTTTGCTTCGTTGTTCCTCTTGCTCTGTGGCCTTGTGTTGAAATTGATAATCAGAAATCCATGTTTATTATCATCTAGTAAATATTAAGATTGTACATTAATCGTCGATGTGATTTCAGTAACTGTTGATTTGTTTCTGGCAGGTCAGTGATAAGAAATCACCTGTCATATGTAAGGGGCCTCCAGACAATCCACATGTTGCTAATTATAGGCAGGCAATGACGGCATTTGGCATCTCTATATGTCGAAAAAATTGGTCAAAAGAAGAGAAGGAGAATCTTGTGAAGGGTGTGAAACAACAGTTTCAAGGAATGCTGCTTCAGCGATCCGTCGATCTACTCAGGTATGGCTCCCTTATAACTTATGAAAAATTAGAGTTTGTTGAACCTGTATTTATACAGCCCTCTTCGCCGTCTAGATTATTTGCCATTTTATTGATAGTGCACTTAACGCATTAGAAATTTCCTTGCACTGATAGCGGAGTGGCATAGGAGTTTCTAAAGAGCGAGTGGGTGTGAGGGGTTCACACCCGAAGGATTTCATGTGTGTGGCTTTATTGCTTAACAAAAATGCAATTGATAATTGGTAGTGTTGGTACCCTTAATCAAACACATTAATGAGTTGCATATGTATCGGTACATGAAATGAAGTAGCCTTAAGAGGATCTCAGTATTTTCATCAAATATCCTGTACATCTTGTTGTAGTACTAGTTCAAACTGAGCGACAATTCTAAAACTATCAAAACAAGATTATTTTATAGCAGAAATATTTCATCTCACTCGTATATTTAATCTCACCAATGTTGCTCAAACCTTCTTGTTCTTTATTTGCAGCAAGGAAGATGGGCCTGATTATTCTTGTAATCTTGATAGTGTAATGTTGTCTATTAAATATGTAGAGAGTACTCCTGAAAGAATCAAATTATTTTTGCCCAAGGTCAACTGGGAGCAGTTGGCATCTATGTATGTTCCTGGACGTACAGGTGAAGAATGCCATGCAAGGTAAGCTAAAACGTTGCACAGTATCTTCACTTAAATTCCTGAAGTTAATCATTTTAGTATAAACTTTCATTAGCTAATACAATCAAAATGAAAAATGTAAATAATGTGTAGATTTATATGGTTGGTTAACATTTCAAGGAAAAATTAAATGAGAGTGAATATTCGTTTTTTACATCATATGTGCTATATGGTTGCTTTGCATTATTATGAATCTTTAAGGTTTTGTCATAACCCTTAGGTTTATACTACATTCATTTCTTAATATTAGAGTATAGCAATGTTAAGAATCCTCTATGCTTTTCGATTGCATATGTAATGATGAATTGATTTACTTATTGGTATTTGAAATGATACTGTAATTGCATTTTTTTGGAACTGTGTTAATTACATGCTTCCTGAACTTTTCAGTGATATGGGCGCGGTTTTAAATGAGAATACAAACTTTATTTATTTAACATTATGCGCTATCCTGGTAGGTTCTTAAACTTTGAAGACCCGTTAATCAATAATGGCCCATGGACTGCAATGGAGGATAAAAATCTACTGCATATTATACAGCAGAGAGGGCTAAGTAACTGGATTGAAATATCTGCATCACTAGGAACAAACAGAACTCCTTTTAACTGCTTAGCAAGATACCAACGGAGTCTTAATGCATCTATACTTAAAAGAGAGTGGACTAAAGAGGATGATAACCAACTTCGTGCGGCTGTAGAGAATTTCGGTGAAAGTAACTGGCAACTTGTTGCTTCTGTGATGGACGGGAGAACAGGTACCCAGTGCTCCAACAGGTCAGTCAATGATTAAATAACCAATGTTTTCATACCGGTCAGGACCGATATGAGCGGTACGACCGGTATATTATTTTATTTTATTTTTAAAAAATTAATATTAAATTAGTTTTTTAGGGTTAGACCCGAAAAAACCCGGAAATCAGCCCTAATACCTCGTACCTGACCGGTACCAATAAAAATACCAGTATAGAGCGAAATTTGATATGCCGATATACCGTCCGGTATGAAAACATTGTAAATAACTCTGTTCACTAAGGCTTTTTGATGGAGGAAGTGTTAAAGTTGCCTAAATTTCCCTGTTTGATCTTTTACCATCATCAGAGCGTTTTTTTTAGAGAAGTTTGCATGATTTTTTTTTCTATAGAAGGGAAAAAGAGAACATTGTATATTTTTTCAAGATTGAAAATGTGAATCATGCTGACCAAATATTTTTGACAAATCCCCAGATGGTTAAAAACTCTTCATCCAGCCAAAAAAAGAGTTGGCAAATGGACTGCAGAAGAAGACAAGAAATTGAAAGTTGCAGTAACTTTATTTGGACCTAAAACGTGGAGAAAAGTTGCTAGTTGTGTGCCTGGTCGAACGCAGGTACAATGCAGGGAAAGGTAACATTTAATTTACATTTTATCATGTGTTATATTTCCGAAAATGCCATTCAATAATAATATAGTAATCCAATGGTGTCAGATGGGTCAACTGCTTAGATCTCTCTCTCAATGTGGCTGAATGGAATGATGAAGAAGATCGAAAACTTGAAGCAGGAATAGCTGAACATGGTTTTTGCTGGTCCAAAGTTGTTGTATGTATTCCTCATCGTACCGATAACCAATGCTGGAGGTTCGTATTTTTTCCATTTTTCAGTTTTGATGTGCAATAAATACTTTTATCATTATTCTAAATCGGCCTCTAAACTTTCAGGAGATGGAAATCTTTGTATCCCGATGATGTGCCAAGGTTCCAAGAGGCGAGAAAGATACAAAAGGCTGCATTGATATCGAATTTCGTTGACAGAGAGAATGAAAGGCCTGCTCTTAGACCTATTGACTTCGTAATGTCTCGAACACTTGCTATAAGATCTAAAAGCCAGAAAAATAAGAGAAAAACAAGGTAACATGTTATCCTATTCGCATATTATTTATTGCTTTCTTTCATTTCTACACTTATGATCCTTTCCCTGGTATTTTTCAGATCAAAGGAAGCAAATGTTGATATTGTAGAAGGCGATCTGTCTCGGTAAGGCACTACTATTTACTTTGCTTTACAGTTGAACTTTGTGTATATTTTACTTATCTTTTATTGTGCAATGACAGTGAGAACTTCAGCGATGAAATCGCAATGCTTACAAATAGAAGTGATATTGAAAACTCATCATCTGGAGCCGTACCCACAAAGCGATGTGCCAAACGCACCCGTTCAAAGAAGAATCAGTCACAACTGGTTTCAGATATGGCATTGCTAGAGATGCCAACACCGGAGTTAAATTCTGCTGATGAATTTAATTGTTCGAAAAAACTCCAGCCCCGGAGGAGAAGGATCGAGTCGGATTGTACATCTGATATGATTGCTCGAATGGAACCTGAGAATCAGGTAGTGAAACAAACTACTGTGAGAATCTTGACAAGTGCTCAAGATATTTATTCATATGATCGTTATGGACTAGTGTATCTGGATGTTGAAAGTTGTACTGCCAAAGATACGGATGCCGATGCAAGAGACACAAATGAGGCAACTCCTTGTCAGCAGTCGGGGAGCATCGACAAAGATGCAACATCTAAAGTTTCGAATGATTGCACTGTATTTGAAAGAAACAGTGACAAAGTTGTTTATTCACTATCCGGGAACACTGATGCATCATTCTTTTCGCAGATGCAAAATGGTAAAAAAGACGGAGATGATTCAAACCCGAAGAGAAAAAGGAAAAGGCAGCAAGGAGAGGTTAGGGATGATGCGACTCTTTCGGAGTTTTGCAGTAAGATTAAGAAGAGAAAATAAAGTATTTATATGCTTCTTGTAATGTGCATGAAGTTTTGGTGCTTGGATGTTTTGCAGTTTTTTGTGTCGCTGCTTACTCCATTCATAGTTGCTTGTTGGTTTTTGTTATTGTGGTTACAAGAAGCAGTGAACATGGGCTGACAAGTTCTTGTTCCTTTTTTGGGGTTTAGATTTTATTAATATATATATGATTTATGGTTGTATTTCAGCTATTCTAAAGTATCTGTTTTTTATGTTAATATCTATGTTAGGGTTGCATTCCATAATTAAAATAAATCTTTTTAAAAACTACATAAATTCTATGTTACCTATACGGGATACTTGATTTGCGATTAGTGAATCTAGATAGATTTATTAAGGATTTATAAATTTTATAATTATAATAATTATATAGTTACATAATTTAATTTTTTTTATAAATTAAAATAATCATAATTATTGATAAAAACAATTTAATCATTACCAAAATTTAAACATAATAAGTAATAAAAAAATTATTATCAAAATTAAAAGACTAAAAGCACTAAACATAATAAGTAAAAAAAATATAATCAAAATTAAAAGACAAAATGTACGTTAAAATCTAAAATAAATAAAATCATTACAAATCGATGAAATATTATATAACTTAGCAAATTTCTAAGTTAACCCAATTCGAGAATCGCAAGAGACTAGATAATTTGGTTTGTATATTTTTGTTAAAACAAAGAATCCCATTAAGATATGATGTAAACCACATACCCTAATGTGGTTTGTGTTTGCGAAGAGCTCTCCATCAATGATTTTAGTGAAGAAAATAAACATGGATGATATGTAATGTTTCTTATAATACATTAAACAACAATTCGATAATTCAATAAGATTTTAAAACAAAATATTATCTAATCATAAAACCAAAGTTAGAAGTGAGTAGTTATACTTTTACCCAAATTATCAACCTCATTGAAAACCCCTTAGAAAAACCAGGCTTTTAATCATAAAAACATCAATATACAAATGGCCAAACACAAAAAATAGAGTCAGAATGTGTATTTGGTTATTTGAAACTGAATATTTATTAGGCGATTTGTTCCTTCCATAAACTGGACTCAAAACCCTTACAAAAAAGCTACGCATGACAAAGCAAAATACTCTATTTAACTGTTGAGATCATATCATTAAATTTAAGCTTAAAGAGACTAAATTCCAAGAGTAATATTCTATATTAAATACAAGTGGAGTTGCAGAATTATTTCAAAGTGTATTGGTTTGGCTCATAATCATCAAATGAGTAAAACTTATGATAATATACAAAAAAGGACAACTGGTTAATAGCCATTAACTGCACATCACCAAGAACCATAATTCAAATGAGACAGCATTTGAATTCTTAATCAAAAGAAAGTTTGATTCTGAGCTATAAATCAATGTAATCTTATATAATATACGCACAAAGATATATGGTTTGTCTCAAAACGCTTCACATTTCAATTAAAAGAAAAAAAACACACAAGAAGGCAAGCATAGGATCAAGCTTATAAGTAGAAATTGCTCATAATCCCATATTGTTGTTGTCACATAAAGGTTTAGTTATATATGTAGCACAATACACGAAACTCATATTCTTCTATTTTTTGCTGCTTTTACCTACCGCTTCACCAGCCCCGGCTGCTTTCTTTGCAGTCTTCTCTTGAAGTGCCTTAGCATCCCTGATGAGATATCATCAATACATACTTGAGCATGTGAATAACAATCAATGTCTCTTTATCTTTCATCAAGAGAAAAACATACAATTCAAACCTAGATTCTAACATGCCCAGTAAATTAAGACAAAAATCTTGAGTGAAAAGCAATAAACTTTTCCCATAAATCATCTTGATTTAATCATTACTGATGATGAATTTCAAGAACATCAAGATCGCATAGCATACTCATTAAAATAAGGTGATCTTTTTGTTTTCAATATTGACATAAAATCTTATGGGTGCTTCAAATTAACATCAACGTTACAAAAAACCTAACTTTAGCATAACAAAAAATCATGAATCAGAATACGTGAAAAAAAAAAAAACAGGGGGAATGACCTCTCGCGGCGCTGCTCAGGAGTCAAACCATCATCTTTGCCCTTGCCCTTGGCGCCACCCCGAGCCTGAGCTCTTTCTCTGTCCCGATCCCTTTGATTTCCGCGTTAAAAGCAGTTAAGAAATCCAACGAAAACTTTACAGAAAAATCAATCACAATTAAGACAGAAAAACCCAACCATAACAAAAAAAGACATGCGAAAATTTTGGAAGGATATGAGTCATGAAGAAATGCCGACGGCCGGTGTGGAAGAAGAATAGCGGTAAATCCTCGAATCCTCCTACGGTGGAACGGGGTTTTTACTGTAATAACCTACAGGTGTAATCATCAATTCTACACTAATATATAATTGTTGTGATTTAAAACCACAAGATATCCAAACACACAACAAATCTCATCAAAAAACAAATATAATTAAATCTGATTTTCTGAAAAGTATCATAAAAAACAAAATATATAATTCAATTCTCCACATAAACAAAACTAAAAACATCCGGATAAAGGTAGCAAGGCTTTACCTTCTCTGCAGCAAAGAAATAGATGACTAGGGGACAAAAGTTCTTGATATTTCACAGATTTTTAAAATGTGGTAATGAGAATTCTTAACTGCTTACAAATTGACATTTTCAATTTGGAGTCAATATTGAAAAATATTACAGATTCCGCCATAGTCAACATCTCATTCTCAAAACTCAAATAATTGAAGTATGAATCTACTTATAATCAATGGATGGCAGTAGCACAAATCCTCAAAGGAAACAATGAATATGAGGTTCGGGTATGACGAGTCAATTCCTTTGACAAATTCTATACCGGTACCGAGGGAAAAACAGAAAGGATAAGCCGAAAACCATTTAGGTTAACAAGTTAGGACAATTTTGAACTAAATCCAGCAGCATTAAAAAGGGATGAGATGCTTACAGTCTAAAGATACCGAGATTCAACCTCCACGCATATGGACTCCCAACTCACCGAAAGGGTTTAGAGGAGGATTGGAAGGGGAATTTGGGTATTTTATCCAAATACCCCACATTGCTTTCCTATTTCTTAAAATAACATAGTTTATCATTTTTTTATCTAACAAACCCATTTATCCAGAGATGTAGGTTACAAACAAATTATATCAATAAAAAAAATTTCTATTGTTTGTTAGCTTCCTATTGTTTCTTAACTCACCCAACAAAGAACTCAATACACTCCTACAGCAAGTGAGCTTCTGTTCAATCATGTGATTGAGAGGGCAGCAAAGCTTGTTTCGTTTAACTGTAACTCGTTTCCTTTTCGTTGGTAAATTTATTTGATACTGAAATTGAAGAAAAATTGTGTAAAAAAATGGGATTTGACAGATTTGAGTGATTAGCCCCATCAAATTCTATTACAGGGAGAAATTATGTATGAAAATAGGATTTGAGAGATTTTTTTTGCATAATGTTGCGTTAATGTTGTATTAAATACTTAATTACTTTGTTTATTCATTTTATAGCGGATTTTGTGTCTCTTTTGAAAATGCTTCAGTTTCATTTTCTACTAGACTTTCTAGCAGATTTTATAAATGCTTTTATTCTTGCTTTGTTCGTATAATTTTAACATTTTTCGTATATTGTTGTGTTAGTGTTGTTTAAGTACTTTATTACCCTCTTTATTCATTTTGTATGCTTTTTATTACATAGTGTACAATATGTTTATTTGAAAATAATAATTTCAAGCTTATATGCTGTGAATTGCATTCATTTTAAATACTCCATGTGATGGAACTTGATCTTTAGTGGAAAGTGATATTTTAGTGATTAGCATCGTAGTGTTTTTTATGCAGGATAATGGAGATGGAAAATAACAATGAAATTGAAAGTGATTCACTTTTAATGAATCATAACCTTCAATTTTATTCAGGTATTATATATCTAATCGCTTTGATTTACATAAAGCATTTCATTGTAACTAATGTGAATATATTTTCATAGATACCATAGATGCCAAAGAATTCATTGATCCCGTAGGTGATTCTTTCGCTGAGATAGAGTTTAATTATGAAAGTGATTACATGGAGGACGGTTTTGACAAAGAAGAGAACATTGTTTTCGATAGGGAAGATGATATTGTCAATGAAAGTAATGATCATGAACTGGTAAAGTTAGACACAGTACCATTTTATACTTTAATCGGGTCATCAATATGTCGTGATTCCATGGGAATTCCTAGTTCAGTGTCATGTTATGATGAAAGAAATTGTAAGTTTGCATAGAATATGTCTTTTGAGGATATAGCGCACATCATAGCTTATGTGAAAAGCTATTCAATCAATGTTGTTAAGAGAGAGTTTAAAGTGGATCGTAGTTCAAAAACATTATGGCAAGTTGTTGCAAACAAGCCCATAATAAAACTCCATGCAATTGGGGGCTCAGATATATATCTATGCGGAGGAGAAATGCATGATTAATTACAAGGTATAATTTTTCTCATACTTGCTTCATTAGTAGTAACACAACTACTAATCATAGGAATCTCGGTAGTGATGTTGTAGCTCGGGATATACTAGATTTTACCCGCAATGACCCTGTTATTAAACCAAGTGTCATCATGGTATTGATTAAGAACAAATATGGATTTAATATCACATATACAGTTGATTATAATGGATGGAAGAGTGTTCTTCATAAAATTTATGGCAAATGGGAGAAATCTGTATAACAATTGTCTTACTACTTACGTGATGTACAACGATCTAATCCTGGATCCATTGTTGAGTGGAGACATATTGATGATGGCTCTAGAACAAAAATGTTAAAGTTTGTTTTTTTTGCTTTTAAACCGTGTATTGAGGCATACCAACATTGTAGACTTGTTATTAGTGTGGATGATACACATTTGTACACTAAGTTCATACACAAGCTATTGATAGCAGTTACATTAGACCCAGGGGGTAAGTTAGTACCGCTTGTATTTGCACTTATTGATGAAGAAAGTTTTGAATCTTGGCGATGGTTCTTGGAACATATTGCGACTCATATAGTTCAAGGTAAAAGATTTACATGTATCATATCTGATAGGGACCGTGGTCTATTGTCAGCGGTGGAACATGTTAATGCTTTTAATCCTCCTTATGGATGTCATCGGTTTTGTCTAAGACACTTATCAGTGAATTTCACTGATCGGTTTAAGAATTCTTATTTAAATAGTTTGTTTTGGAGTGCTTGTAAGGCAACCGAGAAGAGAAAGTTTGAAAAAGTTATGGAAACTATTCGAAATATTGATAATGAAGCATATTATTGGCTCCTTAAAAATGAAAAGGAGAAATGGACATTATCTTATGATGACGGTGCCAGGTAACATACTTAATATATTTATATTGTGTTTGATTCATCTAAATCATTTGTTTTCCGATTCTTTGCTTTATAGAAACATAACTTTAACAACCAATCAGGTAGAAGGTTTTAATGGAGTTCTTAAAGGTATACGTCGTCTTCCAATAACAGCCCTAGTGAAAGCTACCTTCTTACGATGTGCAAAGTATTTTGAAACACGGTGGGCTAATGCGAAAGAAGAAGATCAACATTTTGAAGAATTTACATAAGCTGCTGATATCACCTTGAGATATTTACTATTCGATGACACATATATATCTATATAGTCATTTTCAAGTCGAGAAATAAAGCAGATCGAAATATTTTGATGATTGACATTGTTTATAGCTTATTGTGGTATTTGGATCCGGTTACTTATTTATTGGACCATTATGCCTAATTTAGAGATTAATGGGTCATTATTTATTGGACTTCATTATTGGTGAACCTAGTGAGTTATAATTGGACTGGACAAATCATCTATATAAACATGGTTAAAGTGTTAATGAGTGGGGCTTGGATTCTTGATCTAAGAAGGAGGTCGCTATTCACTTCTTTTTCGCCCGGGAAACCTACGGCTATGCCCACCGAAAGATGATCTTTCCCCTTTTGTTTTCTACATCGTGTTCTCCTATTGTAAATCTTCGAAGTTGACGTTTATATTGGATTCAAAGGCTACGGCCGTGGTGGTTTTTTATCCTTTCTTTTACAGAAAAGTTTTCCACTTATAAAAATCGTGTCTTTTTCTTCTTGTTCTTGTGTTAAACTTTAATTCGACCTCTACCCGTAAAAGGGGGTCTAAATTTTGTTATTGCTGATTTTTAGCAGCGATAACATTGGCGCCGTCCGTGGGGACTTTTTTAATCCCATTGAGTTTTTATCCGGAGTTTTGGATGGAAAACTAGAATATATTTTTGATTCAGCGCAGCTTTGGTATTCAGTGTGTTACTAAATATTGAACCGTCGGATCGGTCTGCAATATCATATACTGCTACAAACATATTATTCTCCATTCTGAACGGTTCAGATCTATTTTTATTGTCACCTAGATGTCGAAATTAACGTTGCTTTAGAAGGGATTGTTTCTGATTTTTCAAGTATACGGAATTCGGTTTTTTGATTCTATTGGATTCTCATAGTTGTACCGTCGGATCGTTCTGAAATTTTTAGCATGGATTCATACATATATTTAGGTCTTCTGATTGGTGAAGATCAGTTTTAATGGTAATTTCGTATTTCGGTTTACTATCCGAATACATGGTTGATATATTTCTAATCCTCTTGTAATGTGCAGTTTGGATATTCTATAAAGTTTGCATAATTGGACCGTTGGATGTGTCTGAAATTAATATATATTCGTCTAGACATACTTATAAATGTTATAGACGGTGGAGATTGATTTTAAATGTTGGTTTGGTTTTAAATTAACGACGAACTTTCAATATTTCAATCTGTGTTTTCTGATATATTGAGTTGTAGTATTCTATGTAATGTGCTTTATTTCACCGTTTGATTATTCTGAAATTTGTGTATATTATTCATGACACACTGTGTTGTGTTCCCAACGGTGGAGATCAGTTTTGGTAATTATTTCGCTGTTCAAATTATCAACGGACAAACAATATTTCTTATTATTCAGAATCCGTTATTTTTGGAATTCTAATATGCATATGATTATTTCATCTCTGGATCGTTGTGATACTTATATATATTGATCAAGACGGATTATTCAATGTTCTGAATGGTCTTCGTTGCGAAAAGTGCAGATCGATTGATCTTATTTATTTCGAATTTCAAATTATGTAATCCAAAGAAGATGGATTTCTATATTTTATGGATTGAGATTATGTGGATTTTATGATAATATGATAATCTTTTCGTGTTGGTATTCTTTATGGTATCTTCTGAATGATTTACTAGGTTACTCGTATGTATTATCATCCTAAGTTTGTAAATTGTTAGGATATAGTATCAAGATTACATTTTTATTTTTGAATGGAATCAATCATATGACTATTATAATAGTACTTCAATTATATTTTTATCAAGATATGGTTATATTCTTAAAATCTTATCGTTTTGGTATTATCTCCGGTATCTTCATAATGATTGACGAAGGGATTTTTATGCCTTATTATGATATTATTCTTCATCATGTGAGGAAAAGAATTTGGGATTCTAAATTACCATGGATATATGATTTTCATAATTTTTTAATGCCGTTATTGCCACCTTAACAACTAGTTATTTAATCCATATAGAATCTTATGGATAACCAGAAACTCATAAGAAAGATTACAAAGCGATATATGAAGTAAATTTGTTTGTCTCCTCCGAGACACGCAAGTATCAAAATTGACATTCTTATTTATGATCAGAATAGTCAGAAAATTGCCGTATGGATTACACGAGGGCGATGTATTACCGAAGACTCAATCAATACTTTCGGAAGAACCCTCGGTCACCGAAATCATTACTCAGCCTTCTCGGAGCGGGAATACATCCGGGAGGGCATCTATTAGCTATCTACTCCCTCTGTGTTTATCAAAATATTTTGAAGTCGAAAGAACATGCGGAAGCTTGCATTTGTATGTATTCAGTTTGTTCATGATTAGAGAATATTTGAAAGAGCGCAATATATCATTATCAAATAATATGATGCAGAATTTTTCGATTTTCAGCTATGAGCATATTTATATAGTTATAAATTAGAAGAAATTGATATCACAGAATATTCTTCTTCTCTATGAAATTCAATCAAAAAATTTTATTGAATCCTTTATATGTTTCAGACATTTTATCTATGGTTTCGGTAGTTTAAGTTTCGATACTCAGAGTCCAACGAAGGTTAAGGCAACTTGATGGATTATTTATCGATATAGATTTAATGCATTTAAATCGAAAAGTGGAAAACATGTCTTTTGGAAACATACCATTGTTGTAAAAAAGTAAGTTGTTGTGGAAAAGAAAGGAGTCGAGACCAAAGAATTAATTATAGTAATAATTGGAGACACTACAAAAAGGGACATTAGAGAAACGATCAAAATGTCACACAAGTTAGCTATCACCGAATAACCATGGAAATCATGAAGTTTCTTTAGAGTCAACATGAAATTCCGATGAAAACTCTTGTTCTTGGATGATAGTCTTGTCTTCTCATCAGGTGAAGAGTATATTTATGTGTCGACACTCTCATTCAGTAATCAAGGCATCCTTAATGGTTATACGAACTATCCGGGTCTTTTACCCATCATTCAAGGAAATTTGAGCATTTCGTGAAGTAGCCGTTTCACCCTGGTTTCCATGTTGTTTGAAAAATATTACATGTCTTCATCGATTAAAGCTCCTTATTTCGATCGTGTGGGTCTGCTTTAATGAGGTACCATACAGTTAACATAATGGCGATTATAACGAAAACCAATAGAGTTTCGCAACCCTCGGAATTTTATTTGAGGATTTGCAGTTAAAGAGCATTATTAGACTAAGGAAATTGGATTAAACCCTATTTGATGGTCATATTATTGATATCAATGAGCATATGGTGAATGATGTATCTAATTGTTGTTCTTAATCATCCGAAATAGTATTCGTTCAGAATAGTCTTAATTATCCGGAATGGTATTCGTCCGGAATAATATTTATAAGGACTTCAAGCAATTGGTTATTAGTCGTAGCATCACCGTATCTGCCATTGGTGATTAATTGATCATTCTAAATTCTTTTATGGAGTTATCTATCAAGGTTATTTGTTTGGAGTTATATATCGTGAAGGGGACATCGAATTTATATATTTTGTTAATTGCCCATAATAGTATTCGTT
Organism: Utricularia reniformis; assembly: GCA_009725065.1. NCBI lineage: Eukaryota > Viridiplantae > Streptophyta > Magnoliopsida > Lamiales > Lentibulariaceae > Utricularia > Utricularia reniformis. The sequence continues at coordinate 95,649 of RWGZ01001331.1, read as the reverse complement.
CGGAAATTTATTTTTATGGAACTCCCCTTCTTCAAATTTATTTTAATGATTGTTTGAAACAGTATTATTCCAGAAATATATATTTATGGGACTCGCCTTCTTAATTCACCTACGACATTATTGAGTTGAACTATTACGCCCCGGCCATTACATTTTATGTTAGTCGGATTTAAGAACAGTTGTTGCTCTCGAAGGATCTATTTTCTCCTAATATCTTTGGGCGATAAAAAAATATTGAGTAATTTACTGGTGGTATTCGTAGTGGTGGATTTTCTTATCATCCCTTATAATGATATTCTAAAGAATTGTTTTATATTTGTTCAAGCCGATTGTATCCAAGCTTCATTTGATGATGAAGTTTCCTATCTCATCATGTATTGAAAAGATGAAAGGGAACCCGGAGTTATCACCACATTCTTGTTGTAATATCATGTGCCAAATCGGTATAGAAGGCTCTAGTGCGAAGAAATAAGTTTGGATTGTAGATGTTTTATCAGAAAACATGAGTGGATTCAAATGATGAGGTCTTCTCGGAAGTATAACAAAACGATAAGCATATGAAATAGACGGTTATTAAAGCATTTTGAAATGGAGAATTGTCATAGTGTTGTTATTCAGGTTTGAAATGGAGATGTCAACAGAGATTAAAAATGATTCATTAGAAGAAGTAGAAGTTCTCCCTGAAAAAGAAAAGACAATTGATGAATAGGTTGGAAGTTTGTTGCAGACATGACTCATCGAGTTTATAAAATACGTATATTGGATTACGAATCAATTAGTTATCCCAAAGTTGAATAATAGTTGGAGAGTTGTTATGATGATAGATTCGAGGTGCGATTTTGAGTTTCTTAATTATGTCTTTTGTTTTGAAGAATGAGGGAACCACGTATCAACCTAGGTGGATTCATATTTAAAGATACGATCGATGAATGTTTGGAAGTCTACATCAAGGAATGCAGAAAAAGGGTCGACAATGTGGAAATCATGTTCAGCATATGAACAAATGTTTTAGTATCCTGTGAAAGTATCGAATTATGTTCAGCCCTCCTAGATGTGCTTTTGTGAGAAAGGGAAGGATTGTTCTATTGAATATCCCTTGATCTAAGCAACTAATTCCAGCCACTAATCAAGATGAATTGGACAATTACCGGTGCATGATTGAAGGCCACGATCAAGCAACTGTTATTCTTCATTATTGTATTTCCATTTCTAAGAATGACTTGTATCTATAAATGAGACTTGCTATGAAATACAAGATACAGCTTCCGCAACATTTCTTATTCTTCCTCAACCTATTCAATATTCTTCATGGTATCGAAGCAACGCTCCTAGGAATGTCATCCGCAAAATGGCAGAAAATGATGAAAAAGTTGGGAAAAGAGTTCCTGTAAACTACCAACCCCAAAACCCATCCTATATTTTGACCGGAGCAGACCAACCTCACTTGCCTCTGGTTTCATTTCCTCTTACCAGCAGAAATTATCACACATGGAAAAGATCAGCAAGAATAGCACTTGGTTCCAAGAAGAAACTTGGTTTCGTCGATGGAACCTGCACCAAACCCGAAGAAACAGACCCAAACTTTGATCTATGGCAACAAGTAGATTTCATGGTACTTTCATGGCTTCTCAATTCCATCACCAAAGATATGGTCAAAGCATACACCCATGCGTCAACTGCACGAGAAGTATGGAATTATCTGGAAAAAAGATATGGACAGAACACAGGGGCATTATTTTTTGAAGCACAAAGGAATCTAATCAACCTACAACAAGGAGGAATGAGTGTCCAAGAGTACCACTCACGACTATGTGCACTATGGCAGGACCTTAGTGATATTTGTCCACCTATCAGTTGTGAAGATTGTGGATTAGAGTTACCACATACAATATGCAAATGTGGACAAAGACAATCAACAGCAAAGATGTGGGGATTCAATCATTTGGTGCAATTTCTCATGGGCCTCAATCCGCAATACGATACTATACGAAATCATATCTTAGTTATGAAGCCACTACCCGATGCAAATGAGGCATTCTCCATGGTACTCAATATTGAACAACAGAATAAAATAAGAGAGGGAATAAGCAACGTGGAAATGCAAACGGCAATGTCCGCTAAAAAAGTTGTTTTTCAGAAAAACAATTACTCTCCTAAGCAAGGGCCAACAATCACACATCCTCAAACACATACACAATCTGGAGTAATAGAGGGTGGCCCTACAAGCTACAACAGATCTACGACATTCAAGGTAAAAGAAAAGAAAACATGCACAATATGCCACTTGAATGGACACTTGCAAGACACTTGTTTTTTTATCCATGGAGTTCCGGATTGGTACAAAGAGAAATATGGTTCGGCTTGGGAAACTATGTGGCAAGAACAACTGAAGAAAATTGCTGAAAAAAATCGAGCAAACTTTATCACCACAACGAGCACGGAAATGGATAGTGGGAAACATGAAGCACATATGCTAAATTATGCAGGTATGACACCAATTCTTGTCAATTCAACTACTTCGATTCTAACACAAGGGTCATGGGTAATAGATACTGGGGCAACTACTCATATCTGTGCCGATCTCTCATTTTTCCAAAATCTTTGCCCCACTTCAGGTCACATCTCTGTCCTCTTGCCAAATGGGGCATCCACAACCGTTCACTTAAAAGGAACAATTTCCCTTAATTTGAATCTTACCCTAAAAGACGTCCTATACCTTCCCACATTCAATCATAACCTCCTATCTATCAGTAAGCTTGTACATGATTCTAACCTTATTGCTGTTTTCTCTTCATCCCAGTGCATTCTTCGGAACCCTACGACTGACCAAATGCATGCCACTGCAAACTTGAAGCAAGGACTCTATCTTTTGGATTCTAGCTCTTCTACCCATTTATCAGAAAATAAATCCATTGTTCTTGATTTTCAACATTCTGTTTCAAATAAGAGATCTCAAATCTTCAACATTTCTCATATACATTCATCTGTCTTGTTGCATCTTCGCCTAGGGCACACACCATTTGATGCTCTTCACAAATTAAAACTTATTACAAATGAAGACAAACAATTCTTAACACCATGTGATATTTGTCACCAAGCCCGACAAACCCGACAACTCTTTCAAATTAGTGACAATATTGCCAAAAAACCATTTGAATTGATCCATGTAGATGTTTGGGGCCCCTACAACACGCCTACAATTTCCGGTACAAAATTCTTCTTAACAATCCTTGATGATTGTAAAAGAACTACATGGACATTCCTACTTCACACAAAATCACAAGCCCCAGAAATCATCAAAAACTTTATAGCCATGATAAACAATCAATTTCAAGCCACAATCCATATGATCCGATCTGATAATGGAGGGGAATTTATCAATACTTCCTTTAAAGCCTTACTTAACCAACATGGTATTTGTCATCAAACCTCTTGTACGAATACCCCACAACAAAATGGGAGGGTTGAACGCAAACACATACACCTCATTGAGATCACTAGAGCCTTGATGTTTCAATCTCAACTTCCTCTATCATTGTGGGGAGAAGCTGTCCTCACTGCAAGATACCTAATCAACAGATTACCTTCTTCAATATTAGGAGGAAACACACCATATGAGGCTCTTTTCCATAAGCCGCCCAATTACACAACTTTGAAAACTTTTGGGTGTCTATGCTATTATAGCAACATGTCTAAAAATACAGACAAACTCAGCCCTCGTTCCTACCGTGGATGCTTCCTTGGTCCTTGCCCTGGAAAAAAAGGGTACAAAATCTATAATCCATCTACCGNGTGATAGAGTCCGGTCCTTTGGAGAACACTCTAAATTATGATGTCGTACTTTTATGTTTCGAACTATGTTTTAAGTTTGCATTCGAATATTCCGTTTTTAATTATCATATTTTAACAAAACAACTAGGCCCAAATTAGGGTCGTTACAATAACAACATGTCTAAAAATACAGACAAACTCAGCCCTCGTTCCTACCGTGGATGCTTCCTTGGTCCTTGCCCTGGAAAAAAAGGGTACAAAATCTATAATCCATCTACCGAGACCATAATTATCTCTCGGGACGTTATTTTCTACGAAAATATTTTTCCATACCGACTTCTCAACGTCCCGAATTCTTCCATAAGTACAATGTTCCCCTTGATTGACCTCACTAGCCTTTCAGACAATGAACACCTTACCCCAAACCCTGAAATTTCACAAGCCTCCACATCAATTCCTACCTTTGACTCCCATGACTATGCTTCACATAGCCATGAATTCTCTGGTTCTACCGACAAAGATTCAATTGAAGCATCCGATCCAACACCAAACACAGACACGACAATTGAACCCCTTCCCTCAATACCTCTTCGACATAGTACTCGATTCAAATATGTTCCTGCATGGCATCAAGACTATGTATCTCATACTACATCATTTCCTCATTCCCCACTTGTTGCCCAAGTATCTATCTCATAGGAACCTTGTAGTTACATCGAAGCTAGTCGTTCTCCAGAATGGATAGCAGCAATGACGGAGGAAATCACAGCATTAGAAAAGAATAATACATGGATGCTTACCTCTTTACCAAAAGACAAACATGCTATTGGGTGTAAATGGGTTTTTAAACTCAACTCAATCCTGATGGAAGTATCGCTCGACACAAAGCACGTTTGGTTGCCAAAGGATACACAAAACGAGAGGGATTGGATTTTCATGAAAGCTTCTCACCTGTAGCTAAAGCTGTTACTGTTCGACTTATCTTAGCCATCGCCTCATCACTCTCTTGGCCTCTGCACCAAGTAGACATCAACAATGCTTTCCTTCATGGTTCTCTAGATGAAGAAATATACATGAAGCCACCGCCTGGCTACACCGTTGAATCAGGGCTCGTGTGTCGATTGAAAAAATCACTTTATGGACTCAAACAAGCGTCACGATAGTGGAATCTTGAATTAACTAAAAAGTTAAACTCTCTACAGTTTTCTCAATCGCCACATGACACTTGTCTATTTCCTCGGCAGCTCGACGGGCACTCTACGATAATTCTTGTCTATGTAGATGATCTGCTCATTACCGGATCTTCCATTGACCACATTGAAGAAGTCAAAACTGCCTTACATCAGAGTTTCACTATAAAGGATCTTGGTGATACATACTATTATTTGGGATTGGAGATTACACGCACACAAAATGGTATCTTTGTTAATCAGTATAAGTTCGCAGTTGATATAATCACGGACATAGGAATGTTGGCAGCGAAATCTTCCTATATTCCCCTCAACGGAGGTTTCAAGTTTCTCGATGATATAGGACCCCCGTTCAATGATGTCGAGAAATATCGCAGGTTAATTGGACGGTTGCTATACTTATGCTACACAAGACCGGATCTCTACTACTCTGTGCAACTGTTAAGTCAACATGTCAACCAACCACATCTTGGACACTGGCAAGCCGCTTTACAAGTAGTGCGATACTTAAAACATACATCCACCAAAGGATTATTCTACCCTGCAGAGAACACATCTACCTTGATTGCTTATTGTGACTTTGATTGATGATCATGCCCTTTAACACGACGATCTACTACTGGGTACACTGTTTTTATTGGCCGCTCTCTAATCTCATGGAAAACGAAGAAACAAACAACTGTGGTGCGTTCCTCAGCCGAAGCCGAATATCGTAGCATGGCTACTACGCTATGTGAACTACGATGGATTTCATACTTGCTACAAGAACTGGGCATTCCGCTTCCTGTCCCTATTCCTTTACATTGTGACAATCATGCGGCAATTAACATTACCCAAAATCCGATCTTCCATGAACGTAACAAACATATTGAGATTGATTGTCATCTACTACGGGATGCATATAAAGATGGCTTTATCAATCCACAATATATCCCTTCCAAGCTTCAAGTGGCTGACTTCTTCACTAAAGCATTACCATCCACGGTTTTTGACGACTTTCTGTTCAATCTTGGGATGTGTGATTCATCCCACATTCCGGCTTGACGGGGGGGTATTGATTATCCCTTGATCTAAGCAACTAATTCCAGCCACTAATCAAGATGAATTGTACAATTACCGGTGCATGATTGAAGGCCACGATCAAGCAACTGTTATTCTTCATTATTGTATTTCCATTTCTAAGAATGACTTGTATCTATAAATTGAGACTTGCTATGAAATACAAGATACAGCTTCCGCAACATTTCTTATTCTTCCTCAACCTATTCAATATTCTTCATGTTCTTGGTCTTATGTGTCTGCAAGATGAATAGAAATTAATATTGTCCAATGTCGATCGACTTGTGAAAGTTTGATGGAATATTTGAGTAAAGAATAGTTTATGTCGCAACCTTTTCCTAGGGAGCCGTTGGTTTTATAGTTTGTATTGTCAAGAGAAGTTTTGAGAAAGAAAACTTGGTTAGACACAATGAGAAATAGCATCGGCCAATAAATTATGTTAGTAAGAAACTATCAAGGGTCAAATCTTGATACACCAATATTAGTTCTATTTGGAGAGGAGCATTAAGATCTTTTGAATGTGAACCTTATGCAAATGATGGTATATGCAGAATAATTAACTAGCAATGAGAGACCGATTAATTAGTTTCTTTCAAGGAAGCGTTCTAAACAATTCAGATATGATGCCGTAATATTACCGATGAGCATTGAGGACTTATGAATACAAACATCTGGCCAATATGGAAGGACATGAAGTTGTTATGAGAGTTTTGAATTGAAGTGATAATGTTATGATTGTGATATGTTAACCAGTAATAGTGACGAAAAGAATACAAGGAATTTCGAGTCTATTCCACTTGGAAATTTATAGAAGGGAGTGAAATCAAATATTATGAGAATTCTTCCTACATATTCTGGAGGATCAGAACGTCGTGCCTATCTATTCAAGGAATTCATTTATCTATTGCACTTATTAATTCCTATTTATCAGAAATTGAATCGGTGTCAACATTTTGCCTATTGGAATATGTGGGATCGGTATATTAATTCCCCTCACTATCAAGAAAGTTGAGATGAGTAAGCATGTTGGCAAGTTGTACTTTGCATGGGATATTTCGTAACGGATTACGGCCGTGGTAAGAAAATGAATGTATTATGTATAGACGAGACTCTTCAAACTTTATTAAAAAAATCCTCCTCCATTTTAAAATAATCTATTCTTTTTTGTATCCTTTCTAACAACACAAGATTAATCGACTAAGGGACTGGTAAGATCGGAGTAAGGTTCATTGCATTTTAGTATGATGGAGGATGGAAACTAAACAATTTAGGATAGATTAGAAATGCATTGTACCGCCTGTCTTCTAGTCGATCAATCTCAAACTCGTTAGATCGGATACTGTGTCAAAATATTTTTTAAACTGGAGAGTCTCTGACTGCAGCAGAATCGTCTACACATGAATATTGTTGGAGTATGTCAAGGGGCCTGATTTTTTGATAGCCGGCCACGTTCCGAGCATGATTCCATGGCACACGGGAGCCCTTTTCCCGACTCTTCCATGACACGCCGTCGAGGGTCGAGCCCTCGTCGGAGGCTGGTCACAGTCCGCAGTGAGAGTTGGATCTATCAAGGTGGAAGTGAAATATTTACGTCAGTATAAGGATTGTACCCTAAACCTGACGCTACTTCCGTCAAGATAGTGAAGGTCCTCTGGTGCGAGGTACCCGAGCTACCTGAGTAGGAGTGAAATATTTACGCCAGTCTAAGGATTGCACCCTGCACCTGGCGCTACTTCTATTTGGGCAGCGAAGGTTTCCTACGTTTACTTACCTTTGCGGAGGAGAATGGGAAAGGTCAGTCATATACATTATGAGACTATTATGTGTGCAAGTTTATACCCGAAAGGTAACGTTATGGGCGCTACTTGAGGCCCAAGGGTGCTTGTTGAGACCCAATCATATTAGAAGAATTAGGGTGCTACTTAAGGCCCACGGGTGCTTGTTGAGACCCGAGTTATGAAGTGAAGTTAAGTGGGGCGCTAGTTGAGGCCCGTGATTGTTGGGTGCTCGTTTAGACTTAGAAGTGATAACAATATTGGATGCTTATTGAGATACTTGAAAAGACATCTGCGTGCTCCGCGGCCCTCTAAAGGCCACCTAAGCCAAGGGTATTGGATCTATCTATGCGGGAGTGAAAAATTTACGTCAGTCTAAGGATTATACCTTGAACCTGATGCTACTTCCGCATAGGTAGTGAAATGTCTCTCTGGCGCAAGGTACCCGATCTGTCCAAGTGGGAGTGAAAGATTTACGTCAGTCTAAGGATTGTACCCTAAACCTGACGCTACTTTCACTTGGATCGTGAAGGCTTCCTACGATTATTTTTGGAGGAGTGCGGGACAAGTCGATCTAAGTAAGGGGTGTTGGGCGTTTGTTGAGGTCCAACACCGGGATTTCAGGAATTCTCTTTATGGCTTGGTATTTTCGTGGCATAAAAAAATGGCTAAGCGGTATTCTTATTGTATTATGGCATGGTTTTCTAATTTATGATTGGGTATTTTCGTTTACGATCAGTATTACCAAGTGATGGTCCAATGACATGCATTTTGTTATTTTTGTTGAGATAATTTCATTTACGATCAACATGACCAAGTGATGGTCTTACAACATGGATTTCATTATTTAAGATAAGATATTTTCATTTACGACCAAGATGATCAAATGACAGCCTTATAGGGTGGACATTACTAAATTTTATTTATGACTGGGGACTCTCAGTTATGACCCTTAACAACAAGGAATATTTTATTATTTGTATTCAGAAAATCATACTTACTATACGAGGAATTGTGAAGTCATGAATTCTGGCATATGAAGACATTCTCACAAATCATTAGTCTTACCGATGGTCGAAACTATCGAAAATTTTAAGACAACATATGAAACAAAAAGTTATCGAATAAGTTTGACAGAGGTCAAAGAGAGAGATTTTGGAAAACTATAATGTAAGGTTCATTAATTAGAAGAAAATATTCTCACTCATTATTTTATGAGTATATATGAAGTTTCATGAGATGATGATATTCATTCATAATATTTATTTATTTGATATATGCTTATTCACTCATGCCTGGTATATTTAGTTACAAAATGCGATACTACTATTGTGAGTTTATTGCAACAATATTCTCAGGGTAAATTTATGATTTGTGTACTCGAATATTTCGACTACGCAAATCAGGGGACTTCTAGATATCACCCTGAGATATTTATTATTCGATGACACATATATATCTATATAGTCATTCCCAAGTCGAGAAATAAAGCAGATCGAGATATTTTGATGATTGATATTGTTTATAGCTTATCGTGGTATTTGAATCGAGTTACTTATTTATTGGACCATTGTACCTAATTTAGAGATTAATGGGTCATTATTTATTGGACTCCATTATTGGTGGGCCTAGTGAGTTATAATTGGGCTGGACAAATCACCTATATAAACATGGTTAAAGTGTTAAGGAGGAGGGGCTTGGATTCTTGACCTAAGAAAGAGGTCGCTATCCACTTCTTTTTCGCCCGAGAAACCTACGACTATGCCCACCGAAAGATGATATTTTTCCTTTTGTTTTCTACATTGCGTTCTCCTATTGTAAATCTTCGAACTTGACGTTTACATTGGATTCAAAGGCTACGGCCGGGGTGGTTTTTTATCCTTTCTTTTACAGAAATGTTTTCCACCTATAAAAATCATGTCTTTTTCTTCTTGTTCTCGTATTAAACTTTAATTCGACCTCTACCCATAAAAAGGGGTCTAAATTTTGTTATTGCTGATTTTTAGCAGCGATAATAGCTGCCAAGTTGATGTTCGCAAATTGGGATGATAAAGAAATACATCAGAGTGCAGATATATGATAGACGCGAACTTATATCTAGTGTTTTCACAAGATATAAAAATGGAAGTGGAGAAAAAGAACATGTGGAAAATGAAAAACAGATAAAATCCTTTGTTCACATGTCATTCAAGTGAGTCATCTCAAAAGAATAAGTTCTATGTTATTCACTTTCTATATTTTTTATTTGTCTCGCAACTAAAGACTAATTTCTTTTTCGATTATCAAGTTTGCAAAACTTTTGGTTGTGATGCATTGGAATTTGTCAGTCCAGATGTAACTGTTGCTGCGCAACTTAGAACTTATGCATTACAATTTAAGCCTATTGGTGGTTTTCATCTTGTTCACAATCCCGCAAGGCGGATTGAAAGAGCATCTAGAGGAAGAGACAAAACAACTCATTTTCAAGGTAACATGGATCGAAGAAAGAAACAAAAGCGATATTAAAAGACGTGACGACCTCTCATGTAATGGTACTTTCTTGAATTTCATTTTTATGCAGATTTGATGAGGAGTTTATATGAAGTTATGTCCTTATGTTGGTAATGATACCTTTGTGTTGTGCAGAAACAAAAGTAATATGATGTTAATTACATCATATTGTGACTTATATTTTTAATTTTTTTATTGCAGATTTGGATGATTGTTAACTTGCGGAACCAAACAGTTTTACCTCATATCCGTAGATGTGGTGCAGTTTGGATTTTTTTAAGCAAATTTCGAAACTTGCTTTTGGAGATATTGTTCAATGTTTCAAATTTTTGGAAAAAAACTATTGTTTGTGCTTTGATTTTCATGTCATATAAATACAGCGGTTATGAACAATTTCAAGAAATTATAGAAATGAACTTTATGTATTTGTTTTAGAAGTGTGCAATTTATCAATATTTGTTGAAATATTGATATTGCTACTTGTAACTTGTTAATATTCAAGTAAGTAGGTTAGTTCAACAAAAAAATTAGAAAGTATGTTATGTTGATAAAAAGTTTTGTTAACTAGGTTATTTGGATAAGATACTCGAATTTACACATCTACATTCCTTTTAAATTCAATTTTCAAAAATATCTTTATTTTTTAAACACTTTCATAACTACATTTTTTTATTTTTCTTTATTATTTAAATTATAAATAATACTTTTTTATAACAAATATAAATATAAACAATGAAATCAATGTTTTATTATCTGACAAATATAACAAATATAAATATAAAAATTCATTACTACTTATTAAAAAATAAAAGCCATGAAATCAAGTCTAGACTTGATTATGCATTATAGTTGAAAAATAAGAATGTATTATAATAAGAATGCATAATTAGAATATAAAATGTATATTGGTCTATTTCAAAAACAGATTATGCATTCTATAATGTATAATTCGTTTTCATAATTTATGGACAACACAACCTTAAAATTGATGATCTTTGTTTGGAGTTATCTCCAAAAATTGTACTTTAGAGATTATGTTTGCCACAAACATTGAAAATAAATTTTAGAAAGATACAAAATTAAAATATTTAAATCACTCCATTAAATATTGGAGACTAATTGTATCAAAATTATCAAACTTTGTAAAATATAGAAACTATTCTTCTCACTATAAGTTTTGGATTGATTTTATAACAATCTTCCATTTTTAAGGAAAAGAACACATAAGATATGTTTGGTTCTTAGAATAAAAGTGGTAAGGTATAGTGAGATCTTCAAATCGTGATTTCTTAACGACACAAAACTAAAACAAATTTATACTACGTTAATCGCTTAAGAATCACAATTTCATCACAACAATTAAAATCAGTTGTCACGATTTAATAAAAGATTAATTTATCCTTACACATTGTTGTGGTCAATAGACCAGAGGTATCAACAGTCATCCGATTCGCAATAAACGAACTAGTATGAATTTGTTTAAAATGGGAGAAACGATTAGGAATAAAAAGAATAATCTACACAGTGAATTTTAGAGTGGAAAACCCATTGAGAAAGGGGAAAAAACCATATGACTAAGAGTTGAAAACGCTCTTAGCCGATTCATTAATGGAACAGTTCATTGTTACGAACAGAAAGACTTATGAAAATGACAAGGGGAAATAAGAAAGCGCAAGAGGGGTAACCGAGAGAGTAACAGCCTGTTCTGCGCATTCAAAAGGTCCTTCTGAGCATATCATTTGACTATGTATTTATAGAGGGAAACTTGTGTGAATCACGCTCTATAACCGCCTCTGATAAGGTCGCTTTCCCCTACTGGAAAACATGGTTGCCTTGAAGTGCTAACAACTTGAGCAGGCCCAAAGCGTGGACCGCGTGCAGATGCCCAGAGCGTGGGGCACGTGGGCTGTAACTGTTTTGGACCGATCCAAGAAGTCGGTCCAAAACAGCGTGCCAACTAGCACATACCAACGCCACTGCAGACCCTATTTGGACGCCGTCTGGCGATGAGCACAGTCGCGTTGTTGCTATTATTGCCTTTGAGAAGGTGGAAGATGACGAATCCACTGGAGATAAAGAGGATGAGAAAGATATCCAGATGTTGAAGAGCATTCAAAATAGATTTTGTCTTCAACGGGTTTATTGGAGCCTTTTAAGATGATGGCTCCCACCACTATGAACTCCGATGACTCCGATTTTGATGATGATTATGATACCCTAATGGCTATTCAGCGTCGTTTCTCTGCTTATGATGACGGTATGTGCTGCCATTTTTTTTATTTCCAGTTTATACAATTGCTATGTTCTCTTTCAATTTGTTTAATATTGTGGAACCCTAGAGAGTTTAATTATTTTGTTTTTTGTGATTTGTTCATTTTGAATTTGTTGATTTACCTGATTGTAACATGTAGCTTGTTTTTGGACATGAATGGATCCAGGAGGATTGAAAAACATCACAGCTGATGTTTTGCAAGGACTCGAGCAGGTTGGTGTCCCTATCTAGATTCCATAAAGGAAACTTGCAATAGCTCTATCGAGAGATCTAATGTTCCATAAGGGTTTGTAAATTGTGTAGATATTTGTAAATCTGTGCCTCGGAAAGAGGCATGTGATGATGCCAGTGGAAGTTAGCCATTTGATTTTGTTCAATGGGATAGACATGCAGAACATCTGAATGATTTCTGCAATCTTACAGACCAGTTGTCGTTGGCTGGACATGTCATGGATGATGACACGCAGGCCGTTGCCATTCTTGGTACCATTCCCGAAAGCTGGTCAACGACGATTGATATTTTCAGTAGTCAACCAGGGAAACCTAATTTTGACGAAGTGCGGGCTCAACTCATTACTGAAGAATTGAGATACCAAAAGTAATGCATTGGGGGCATATTCTTCCCAGGGTCGGAAGAATAACCGAGGGCAGAAAGGCGAGAGTAGGGCCCGATCGAGGAATCGGGGTTATCTTGATTATTGGAATTGCGAGAAGAAGGACACTTCCGCAAGGAATGCAAGGAGTCGAAGGAGAAGAATTCAGCATCGGTAGAGGCTGAATCTGACGATGCACTTGTACACTGTCTCGAGAGTCCAGTTGAGTCATAGGTGATTGACTCAGGTGCATCCTTTCACTCTTGTTTTAATCAGAAGTTATTTAAGTCTTTCAGGTCAGCGAATTTCTGGAAGGTTTATCTTACCAATGGGAAGTTCCTAGAGATCACCGGTCGGAGTGATATACCAATTCGATCCTCAAATGGTTACTTTTGGACCTTGGAGGATGTGATGTATATACCTGGACTAAGTAAGAACCTGATATCGGTCGAATAGTTGGATTCTAAGGGGTACCGAACGTCTTTCGGGAGCGGTCGGTGGAGAGTGACCAAAGGGGCTTTGGCCATTGCTAAATGAATCAAGTCGGGAACTTTGTAAGTGGAGAAACCGATCGGGGAAAATGAGGACCGATCCTCTCTCACTACACTGGAGACCGATCGGTCAAATGGGGACCGATCAATGAAGGACCGAAGGAGGTTGCTGAAGATGTGGAACGATCGCCTTGGCCACATGAGTGAGAAGGGCATGAAGATCATGTCCCATAAATGCTTATTGCCGACCATTGAGGACAAAGAGGTTGGATTATGTGAGGATTGTGTGCTCGACAAGTAGAGAAGAGTAACATTTACGAAGGTGAAGCGGGATCGGAAAACCAGCAAGCTAGAACTCGTGCATAACGATGTGTGGGGTATGGCACCGGTCGAGTCCATTCGAAGCTCGAAGTACTACGTCACCTTCATTGACGACTGTACCCGTAAGGTATGTGTCTATTTTCCAAGGAATAAATCTGATGTGTTCCAGACATTCAAAAGGTGGAAAGCAGAGGTGGAGCTCGAGGCTGGAACTAAGCCGAAGTGTCTGAAATCAGACAATGGAGGAGAGTATGACGGGGAGGAGTTCATAAACTATTTTTTGACGAACGGTATTAAGCTGGAGCGATCGGCCCCGAACAAGCCGAGGCAGAATGGAGTTGCCGAACGAATGAATCGAACGTTGAATGAGCGTGTCTGATCAATGAGATTGCACGCTGGTCTACTAAAGACCTTCTGGGCGGATGCTGTGAGTACGGCATCATACTTGATCAATTGGAGTCCATCGGTAGCACTGGATTGCGAGTTGCCCGAGAAGAAGTGGACTGGAAAGGAGGTGAAGCTGGATCATCATAAAGTGTTCGATTGCATTGCGTATGTCCACATAGACGCTGGGAAGAGGGATAAACTTGATGCAAAAGCTGCAAAGACTATTTTCGTTGGTTGTGGAGTTCATTATTTTGGTTACCGATTCTTGACCGAAAGGAAGAAAATGATTAGATCGGTTGATGCGACCTTCAACGAAGATCAACTTTATAAGGATATAATCGTAAAGACTAAGGAGAAGTCTACCGAGGTGATAATGGTGATGCCATCAAGTGGGAGCAGTGGACTCCCGGACTGATCGGAGGAGCCGATCGGTATCACTTCTGACGAGGAGTCAGAATCTCAGTTTGATCGGTTTGATACCGATCAGCAGATTGAAGACTAGGTGATAGATGACAATGCCTAACAAGTCACTCATGTGTTGAGGCGGTCAACCAGGGAGAGGAGATCACCCGATCGTTACACTCATGCAATGTATCATACATTTCTAACTGATGATGGCGAGCTAGAGAATTTCCGAGAGGCTGTTGAGTCTCGTGAGCAGGAAAAGTAGGAGCTTTCTATGGAGGACGAAATGGCATCCTTGTCGAAGAACAAGACTTGGGTCTTGATAGAATTGCCGAGGGACATCGGGTCTTACTCAACAGATGGGTCTTCAGAGTAAAGCATGGGGCATATGGATCCAAAGGATTCTTGTAGAAGATAGGAATTGACTACTCCGAGGTATTCTCACCGGTCGTCTAGATGACGACGATCAGGGTGAATTTGAGTATAGTGGCTGCGGAGAATCTCCATCATAAACATATGGATGTGAAGACGGCTTTCCTTCATGGTGATTTGGAGGAAGAAATTTACATGGCACAAGGTCATACGTAATCCTTATACTGTATGTCGATGACATATTGATCGCAGGGGGTGACATGGATGAGGTAAAACAAGTCAAGCGGGAGTTGTCCGAAGCATTCGAGATGAAGGACCTGGGACCGGTCAGCAGATTTTGGGAATGAGAATCTCGAGAGATCTGCAGAAGGATACACTTACCTTGTCTTAGGAAAAATATATTGAAAAGGTGATTGATCGGTATCAAGTGCCAGACTTCAGGGTTACTAAAACACCTTTAGGAGCACACATGAAACTCTCAAAGGAGCAGGCGCCGATGACCGACCAGGAGGTCGAAGAGATGAAGAACGTGCCCTACTCTTCAGCGGTCGGGAGTTTGATGTATTCAATGGTCTGTATGAGACCTGATATTGCACATGAAGTGGGAGTAGTAAGCAGGTTCATGTCGAACTCTGGGAAAGAGCATTGGGAAGGAGTGATATGGTTGCTACGATACCTCAAAGGGACATCAGAGCGGGAGCTGTGTTTTAGAAGGGGACCGATCGAACTAACAGAGTACGTGGACGCCGACCTTGGAGGAGATCTGGACGATCAGAAGAGTACATCGGGGTATGTATTTTCTGTTGGCGATATAGCTGTTAGTTGAAAATTGAAGTTGCAAAAGTGTGCCTCACTTTCCTCCACTAAGGTAAAGTTGTTGCAATTTCGGAAGCAATAAAAGAGATGGTGTGACTCCAGAATTCCCTGATGGAGATCGGTAAAGGGACTGATCTACGAACTTTGTACAGTAACAGTCAGAGTGCCATATGTTTATCAAAGAACCCGATATTTCATGCGAGGACGAACACATTGAGTTGAAGTATCAATATATTACGGATTTGCTCAAGAGAAAGGTTCTTCAATTGATGAAGATCAAAGGCACTGAAAATCCGACAGATATGCTGATGAAGGGAGTCACTGTGGCGAAGCTAGAGATGTGCGTAGCTCTAGTTGGTCTCAATAAGTGAGTTGGTGAGTGGGCACAATCAAGAGAAGATGCACTATCGATCTCCATGTGGGAGATTGTTAAGTGTGGAGATCGGTATTGGTATCGATCGGTCACACTTGGATGACGATCGGCAATGTGGTCGATCGGGGCACACACGGAAGACGGGATGGTCGATATTAGTACCGAAGTACGCAATACCGAAGGTGACAAAGGGATCGAAGCAATCGAGTCGATGACCGAAGCACGTGATCCAAAGATATGAGATGGAGGCACTCGGTCGAGGATCGAACTGAGATATGGTGGGGTCCAGTGGTCTAAGATATCGGCAGTTATGGAAGGAGATATTGAAGGAAATAAGATCATATCAAATCAGTATATATTGACACATTTATATGATTTGACATATATATGATTTGGCATAATCAAATCATATATTGGTTATATGTTATAGATAACCAATAACAAATATTCCTAATATCATGATATTGATTTTGTAATAATTTTTTAACTTTACTTTTAATTCATTTTAGATTAAAAAATAAATTTAATAAAGGTAAAAATTGAATTTTACAAAGTCGTTTTGCTGACAATTGCGAAAACCTATTGACATGAGATTGTTGTTTTTTGCATTCAAATAAGCATAGTTTATATTGATATTTTATTTGTACTAAATAGAATCACGATACGGTGATCGAATTGCACCACAACCATGGTTCCAAACAACAATAAAAATTCATTTCCTTAATTTGGAACAGTAGAATATTAGTCTCTTATCGTTTGTTGATGTTATTTTTATCACATTTTTAAACAATGGATTCTCCATTTTCAATCATTTAAATTGACTTCCCAAATTTTTTACGGTTCACTTAGAACTCAAAGATTAGAGGTGGAATGAAATACACTTAGAAAATCTTTTACATGGAATTGGAGATTCAAAATGATCAAGTTTAGTCAATCCATCGACACAATGAACACCAAATTACAACTATATAGTTCTAAGTGTAACTAATGCAATACAACTAACAAGAAAAATTATCTTGTCAAGAAAAATCATATTCAACAAGTGCTATAGATCTCATCATCTAGTCTAAACAAGAATTGATGCACTTTTTCTTCCTTCTGTTTGCGCTGAAACCTTTTCATGGCCTCACATGAAGTATGTTTGCAACAACAAAAGAATCACTTCTTGTAGGTTGATAATTCACACCACAGTTTGCATAATTTTCCAAAATAGTAGACTACATTGTCCCCATGTTGTCGGCAAACAGCAAGCTCTCCTTTCAATTCATCAATACGAGGGATGTTCCTCATTGAATATATTTGGCACAATTCTTCCCATAGTAACTTTGCAGGGCCAATAAAGGAGACGGTCGATCAGATTTGGGGCTTTAATGTGTTCAATATCTACTGAACAAGCAAAGAATTAATGTCTATCCAATCATCACTCAAACCCACTAAGGGGTGTGGTTCCGCGATACTTCCATCCACGAACGCTAGTTTCATCTTAGTTCTCAATGTCATTTCATTGGCATGCATCCATTCACCATAGTTGTCTCCCTTCGAAACATTAACATGAATAACCAAACCGGAGTGGTCCGAGGGAGCTAATGTCTAGGTCAATGTATATCTATATGAGATTCCATTGATGTCAAAGAGAGGTGGAGTTGTCCATGTGGCCAACATGTTTTGAGGGACATTCATCATGGAGTTTGGGTTATTCAACCTACCAAAGTTCGGGCGCTAGAGATAGGGGTGGGATTCGGTCAGTTAGCCAATTAAAACTTTTACGGTTAATCGGTTTTATAGTCCAAAATTTGAAAACCGAAATTGAACCGTTTAACCGCTTTATAAATTTCTAACCGACCGAAACCGAAACCGAAACCGACCAAAACCGACGGTTATTCGATTACCGTTTAACCAATAATTTTTAAATTTTTTTCTACAAACTTTGTTTCATAGTCAATTTTTGTTTGTGAGCTTGATTTTCATACTATCGAGAAATGTATTATGTTAATATAGATCAAACATAGAACTCAAACTTGACTTTCGATATCGATTTAGCAAATGACGAATCAATCTCAAAATGCAATAAAATTCTTCTGAATTCATCATTTTATCAATATTCCACAAATTCACAAAAAATAACACAATAATACATTATTATCATGTTTAGAAAGATTCTAAAATATTAAATATAAAATCTTAAATCTAAAATAAGAAAGTAAATAAAAAGAATATTAGACGTAAAAATAATCATATAAAATATTCAAATGTAAACATTTACATAAATAATTTTTTAAAATTGTGAATACATAACGCAATACATTTAACAATAATAAAAAGATGCAATATAACAGAAAATTAAACATAAGAATTCAATATTATCATGTTTAGAAAGATTATGAAATACAAAAATTTAAATATGAAAACAATAAAACTGTAACACTAAAAAAATACTAAACACATAAAATACTCACAAATTGCCACCAAATATGTAATTAATCATATCAAAAAATGAAAATATTACTAGAGTATATTTAAAGATAGAACAACGACAAAGAATTCTACAAAACCTAATATCAATTAAGTATAATTTATTTTATTTAGATAATGAAAATATGAGTTATGTGACATTCTTGTGAGATAGGGGGTTGGAAATTATTGTGTATATTAATTAAATAATTTAATCGATTAACCGACATTAAAACCCATATTAATAAATAAAACTGATTGCCGACCGTATAATCATTTTAACCGACATGAAACCAAACCATATAACTATCATCGTTTAACCGATTAAAATCGGTTCGGTTACACGGTTCCGCGATTGGGTGTCCCACCCCTAGCCAGAGCCCTACGTTTTGTCCAAACTGGACATTGTGTCCGATGTGCGTATCACCCATCGGTAGTGGCACATTCGCTGTAGAAGAAAGTAGTGTATGAGAATTGCGAATGCCGCTGCTCTTCCCCCTTGCTTCGTCTGGAGTCATCTAACCTAAAGGCCCCGACATCAGTGGGAGAAAATCTTCCCCCAGCGTTGGAATCAATCCGCTCATATCATCTGAGCTACGATCCCATGTTAAATTTTTAGAGGTTTGGAACTGATTTTGAACTGAAACCCAATTCTTTTTCTTTTAGCCGACGATTGTCTATTTTGATACATATTTATAGGGTACAAATTCAACTTGATCGTACGAATGATGTCGATCAACACAACCCGTCGATCGACCTAAACTAACAGTAAGTATGTTGGTTGGCACCTACCGATGGGCACACATCAAGCCGACTGATATCCATCTTCTATTGGTCAACAATGTTGTATTACATTAAGGCTAATGACATGTTCAAATTAACCTGTATTAAATATATGTGTTCGGTAGGATATGATTAGATTGCAATTAAACATTACAACTTGTAACCGAAACAATGATAAAATAAATTTAGCCTTTTTTTTTCTTTGAAAATATATGGAATGTCATACTTCAATTTGTAGAGTAAAATTTGAAGGATAACTAATTAATTTTATAATAAATTAAATAGAGATGTACAACATGTGGATAATATCCATAGTTGAGTCTTGATAGTTTTTTGGTTATGTTTTTGGATTTGTTATTATTTTTTGTCATATCTATATCTATGAAAACATATTTTCTTTTTTATAATTATTCTTTTTCAATTTCTCATATTTGTCAAATGCAATAAATACATGATTTTTAGATTCGATGAAGATATGTTGAATTCAAATCAATAACTATCTTTACAACTTTAAGGGTGTGTTATGTACAAATTTTGGAAATTAATTTATGTAGAAAGAGAAATATAAACATAAACATAAATACAAATCAAAATATAAATTATGAAGTGTTCTGTAAAATTTTTAGGATACACAAATAATGTATAAAAATAAATGATTGTTCTGTTGTACAAATAGAATAATGAAAAAATCATTAGATGATAAATGATAATGACTAATTAACATGTAATGTAAATTGTAAATTGTAAAATGTACATTATTCATGAATTTATGTATATATACATGAGGATACTTTGATTCCATCATAACACTCGCTGATTTACATGCACTTGCATTATCTGTTATAATCTGAACAACGTTTTCCACCCCAACCTTCATAATGACATCATCCATTAGTTTTGCAATAAATAAAGAGCTCTTCACCTCACCTTCACAGTTTACTGCTCGTAAGAAGATTGGTCCATCATCATTCACGACAATAAAATTTATAAGTGGTCTTCTCTGAGGATATGACCATCCATCGGAAACTAATGAAATCCCCTTTGCATTCCAGTAACTCTTTCTTTTTTCTAGTGTCAATTCTAGTCTTTTTCTTTCATTTTTCAAAAGCGTTGTTCGAAGTGCTTCATATGAGTAAAAAATCATTAATAAAAAAATGATAAAATCATACCTTCAATCTTACATGCAGCAACTAATAAATTTAAAACTTTTTATAGTGGGGATTACGTGCAAGGTTGAATGGAACACCTCCTGAATAAAACATTTTTGCTATCTCTGCATCAAGTGTTTCTCTGAAACCCTGCATAAACATGTCTGAAATTGTTGGTTGTCCGGAGCAATTTCTTTTTTTGGCTCTGTCTTCTTTCAAATAATCCATTAAATTGTCATAAGCTGATGAATAAGTATTGCTTGATGTAAAACCAGAACATAATAGCGAACTTTTATTGAACTCATTCTGCAATTTTGATAATTCATCAAAATCTTCTTTAGTCACCTTAGCACATGAACAAGCTCCTTGTCGAGGTATCTTCATGAGGTATGCTTTCACCCTAGAGTAAGAACCACAATATGTGTTATTACAAAAATGACAAGAGAAATGAACACTGCCACCGTTTTTTTTGCCATCCAATTTAGTTACAAATTTCCATAGAGGACCTAATGACTTCTTTGTTATGGTTGACTCGGAAGAATAGTCTTGGTCATCTCTATCTCTAACAACTTCCATCTTCACTTAATCTGAAATCATCAACAGTTCTCATACCCATAAATCATAACATCTTAAAATTTTGTGAAAAACAAAAACAATTCTCAAAATTTTGATCAATACTCAATATTCATGCAATGAAAGAGTATACACTATTCTTAAACTCAGCAAAAAAAACTAAAACAACACAGATAGACTGATAAAATAGAACATTTCAACCATTTCCCGACCAGCTCTGGGCTAACAGAACCTAATCTTTACTACCATTTCCCATTTCTTAACCATTTCCCGAACAACTCCAAGCCAACCATTCTTCAATAAACTAACAAAGCAGCATCTTACCTCTTCTAGCCACAATATGTTGTGTTAAACAATTGGAAAGTCTTTACACTACAAAGCAGCAATACGGTATTAACTTGCCCTAAGTCTCACTCTTTTCCCCAATCTCTCCTCACGTATGACATTTGAAGGGAAAGAGAAAAGATATTAAATTCCCACCAGGCCCACTAACCATGCCTCATAATTTTTTATTAGAAAATGTAGGCGCTTCTTACACGCTTCGTCCCACGATTCACGCTTCTGGACGTATTAGAAGTGGGAGCGGTATGGTATGTAACGCTTCCGAACAGTACATGTGCGGGGTACGGGGATACAGGGTGCGGCGATGTTAGAAATATCTTATTTAGTGTGCGTCAAATTCAAAATAATAAAATAATGAATATAAATATTTGAAATTTTCAAAATACACAAAATGTAAAAAGTAATGAGTTTTAAAATAATTTACGAATGAAGTATGAAATTATTAATTAACTTTTGTTCTCACCTCTTACATGTGCAATTATTTTCCCCACCCCCAAGAGCTTCTACACAGCTTCTTACCCCACTCTTATTAACCTTATATTTTTTAAAAAAATGTGTGTGGGTGCGTGAATCAGCGCACCCCACATCTAACACGCATCCAATGTGTGAAATTCTCAAATTTCAAGCACCCGTGCAATATAGAAGTTATGTAACCACAAATTTTTGAACACTTCAAAACTCATAATATAATAAATCTTTGGCAAGCATATTACTCACAACATAAAACACAAAAAATGAAATTTTTACGACAACTAATCTAACTCGAAAAAATTAGGATACTAATATTTACATTACCCGAAAATGAAACCAAGGTACGTTGGAGGGATGCTCGAGTGGTGGCTGTAGATGAATCAGCAGCGGTGTACACACACACGTATGTAACCGAAGATGTACCGTGACAACCGGAAAAACGCAAACGAGCGGACAAACTTTGGCTAAATTGAAACTGAAAATTACAGAATGCGAAAACCATAAATTGGCTAACAAAGGCTTGAAAATGACATATCAGGCAGGAAATAAGGAGAATGTGGCTAGGTACAGAAGAAATTGAGAGGGGACGCTAAAGATGGGTGCAGGTGAAGAAGATAAAGCAATCGAGTAAGAGTAAATCGATTTCAAGGGTTCAGTGACACAACTAGACACATCATGTAACCAAGAGACAACATAATACTTTAACAAGGTAAATAAATTAGACATATTATTCAATAAGTTATAATATTATAATCTTTTAAAAATAAGATTGTGTTGTAATGAGTTATTTATACTCTTAATATGTTATGTTGGGGTGAAATAAATAATTTACTAATGTGATCTAAATTATAGGAAATAAACTCTACACAAGAAAATAACTCATGTTTTATTCTTATGAAAGAATAGGATAAACATAAAAGAGGCCAAAGTTGAAAAACTTAGTAGATAAGAAAGATAAGCTTTGAGACTCTGAAGGAGTGCGATTTAGACTAAACCAGAGAAGTAGAATCCTTCTCTGAAAGAGGTCAAAGTGCAACTTGAAGGTTGGTAGCATGATTGAAATTTACAAGTTAAAATACAGTTTTCTGGCATGAAGTTGTCTGTTTTATTTCTGATGTTCTTGAATTGACTGTTACTTGTTGGCTACGAATAATGTGATGAAACATGCATTCTTTTGTTCCTTATTGAGTCTAATTTCTGTATATGTTAATTTTACAATTAGAGAAACACAGGTTAAGAAGTTATGATATATTTTCCAAACCCTCGCAGAACTGTTCCTCTATTTTCAGACATACTGTTAATGGCTTTTTGTGAAAAGTTTGAGTGCTCTGATGAAATTACATCCACTTACGATATTTTATCTTGTCGACGTAGCTTTCAAATGAATATTTGTACATTGAATTTGAAGTTCATTTGAGCCCTCAAAATGTGTCTCGTGTTTTGTATCGCTGGCTGCACCTAAAATTCAGCAAGATGTTTTTATGTGTAAATGTCTTGTTTTGTGAAAATTCGAGGAGGGGTGGACGCACACTCCTGGGAACATGGTTGGACCATGGAATTAGCCACAAACCGAGCTAACTTGATTCAACACGAAAGTGGTCATAGCCAAACTTATGATTAAGGGGATCTAGAGTATGTTATGTTGGCATATTCATGTGTTGTGATGTTGGGTGGCTCCTTTTGATCAATACTTGAGTATTGCTTATTATGTTTTCTTGATTCATGGTGATGCCTAAGCCAAGGGTTAAGACGGGTTACCGGGCTCGCCATGCCGCCAATGAAAGATAATGAAAAGTGCAATCTATACGTGTTCAAATTTCTTATGTGATGCTTTGATTGTTTTGTTGATATATGCTTGGTATTTCTGTATTTTATCTTTGTACAGTCTCATGACCAACTCATCACCTGGTAAAGACGACACGGAGGTTTAATTAGGTTGATCGGTTTGCCACAAGTCAAGAATGAATCAAGAGTTGCGTATAGCTTTTGATTCGATGTTTTGTTATGTTGTAGTCTTCCGCTGCTATGTCGCTTAGTAAAATTTGACGTTTTTGTGATGTTTTAAAGTCTAGGAAATGGTTTGGTGTTTAACTTATTTATATTAAAGTGGTTTGGTAGAATAAATTATGTTTTCTTATAACTATACAAATAAATGAGTTTATGAAGATAGTATGGTCTTATACTCTATTTTATAGAGTACGGCATCATGTCTAATAATATATTATATATATATAAGTTGGGGGCATGACACACCCAACCTCGATTGGTGGTTCATCGACAATCGGCATCATGATACCTCACATCCCTCGATATAGATAACTCGATGTTATCTCAAAGATCACTGGTCTTTCCAAGATGCTATCCTCCTCCTTGTCGGCGCCACCTTATATTAGGTTTTCTCCGTTGCCTTGTCAGTCATGTGGAGTCCATTGGCTATCTCCGGTCACCAATCATAGGCTATCACCCGATCTTCAATCCTAAAAAGCTTTCACTTAGAAAATAATATTAGCAAATTATTTATATGAACTAATGAATATATTTGTTAAAATGACATGTTCAGAAGGGGCTGTTGACTTATCTCATCAGTTTCCATTCCTAGCTATGCTCTACAACTCACAGAATGCATTGGCACAATAAAACAGGGGCTTTCACTAGAATAGAAAGTTTACGTTGAAAGTTCACTCTTTATTAATTGTACACTCTTTACCTTTTGAATTAAGTGAAAAGATCACTACAATATTTATGCTTTCATCTTCAATATTGGCGGAGCACTAAGCATCCAACTGAATATTTACAACACAGTTCTCCTCAATCTCTCAAAGATACATCATGCCTGAAAATTTTGATTTGAATACGCTGGAGAAAGGCGATTCAAATAAGACATCAGACTTCTCATCCCCCTTCTACATTGCCTCTGGAGATAAGGCTGATGTCTAGCTCGAACCTCTCTTCACAGGAACCAACTACGCTAACTGGTCAAGAAGCGTCATGCTCAATCTGTCCTCACGCAACAAACTTGGCTTCATAACAGGCGAAATACAAGAACCATTTACAACAGACCCAAGATTCCTAGCTTGGCACCGCTGCAATGATTTAATTGTATCATGGTTTCTACGATGCTTGAGTCAGCCCATATCCTCGATGGTATTCTACAAAAGAACTATGTTCAACATTACAACAAAGATATTCTCAAGCAGATGACACAAGAGTTTGTGCAATACAACAAGAATTTGGTACACTATCACAAGTAAACTTATCAGTCCATGACCTTTTCACCAAGCTAGATGCTCTTTGTGAAGAGCTTTCCAACTCACGTCCCATGCCACACTGTACATGTGGAAAATGCAACACCAAATGCTTCGAAGTGTTTCAAACTCAAGCAGAGAAGGACAAAGCCTTCAAAATCCTGACCTCACTAAACAATGAGTATGGAGCTCTAAGGTCCTAATTACTCCTTCGAAAGCCACTTCCCACGCTAGATGAAATCTACAACTCCATACATCAGGAGGAGCAGCGACTCAAGAGGCCAATTCTCCCACTACCCTTTGAAGCCTCAGCTCTAATGAGCAAACTTGAACCGTAGAAGGACATCCAAAAGAAAAAATACATTAACTATGGCTTGACGAACCATACCATCGAACAATGTTACAAAATTATAGGCTACCCAAAGGATCAAAAAGGAAATTGACAAAAGGTAGCAAAACATACAATTCTCATGAATCACGTTAGATACAATTCTCAAGTATCTAACGTGACAATGCAGAGCAACTCTGATAACCCACTGGATTCTGATATGGGTCAATTACAAATGCACAACTTAAGTCTTTGTTACAATGCATTCCACAACCTGAGACAACTCCCAACACCATAGTTATCTCATCCACATCAGAACCAAGATGCCATGATGTTTTTGATCGTAACGAATTTCATGTGCATTATAAAAATCAAACATCCAAAAATGAGCACATGTGCTCCAACATTCACATATTTGACACCATCTCAATCATTAACACCACTGTAAAATTCACAAATGGAGTTACAGTCCAATGACATACATATGAAATATTAGCCTCATTGAACATATACATCTTCGCCATGTCTTATATGTTCCAACTTTCAAAGTCAATTAAATATCCGTGCACAAACTAATCATTGAGTCAAAAATAAATGTATCTTTTAGTGCTAATCAGTGTATTTTTCAGGACTCTTCTACATAGACGACGATTGGTACGGGTAGAGTTCACAACAACCTCTATTTTTTGAGCAAAAGTTTCACTCTCGTGCCAAGCCTGTTACTTCTCTTATGACTAATCATGTTTCAAACATTAATGACCTTGCTTGTTTTGACAAAAAATGCTCTTATGATTCTTATGCACACTCATTTGATTGATGATATCATAGGCTAGGACATACATCACATGACACACTATCACAAATTCACAAGCATGCACCATCCGCAAGAGGTTTTATAGGAAAAATTTGCATTACATGTCCTAGAGCTAAGATGAAACGCATGTCATTTCCTAATCAAAGCATGACTTGATTTGTTTTTTTCACACTAATATATATAGACACTCGGGGCTCTTACAAGCATGAATGCTTGAATGGACACCAATACTTCCTCACTATAGTAGAAGAAACCACTAGATGCACATGGATCTATTTAATGAAACACAAGCATGAAGTCTCCCACATCATTCCTACCTTCATACGAATGGTGAAAAATAAATATGGAAAAACAATCAAAATACTTCGAAGCGACAATGCCCCTGAATAAAACTTAACCACTTTCTATCAAGAATTTGGAATACTTCACCAAACCTTTTGTGTGGAAACATCACAACAAAATGGAAAGGTGGAAAGAAAACATTAACATATTCTAAATGTCGATAGATCTCTTCTATTTCAAGCCAACTTATATATTCGTTTTTGAAGTCAAGTATTCCTTACTGCCACTAACATAATCAACCAACTTCCTATGAAAATCCTACAATATTTAACACCATACGAGAAACTAACAGGAGAAAAACCAATCTATCACCACCTTAGAGTATTTGGCTCCCTCGTTTTCACTTCCACCCTCAAACGAAATCGTAGTAAATTTGATTCAAGAGCCCGTACTTGCATCTTCATTGGTTACCCTTTAGGTGTTAAAGGATATCAACCCTGTGATTTAAATGCACACAAAATTTTTATCTCTAGAGATGTTTTATTTCATGAACATATTTTCATTTTTTCAAAAAACTCTCTATCTCACCTCAACTTGCAGAATGTCAATCCTTTTGCCCCAGTTTCTGCATACAAGGAAGAACGTTAATGCTACTCTCAAGGAGAAAACGGAATTGACCTACATGAACATACAAATTGGAGCACGCTAGATCACATTGAGGAAATTAATGGTGAAAATATCAATATGGACACAGAAAATAATATGATCGTGGAAAATCAAGAACCCATCCACACGAGACCAGTTAGAACTAGTCGCCTACCAAGCTTTCTTACATATTTTCAGCACAGCCTCCCTGAGCCCCCTGGTAGCAAATCAACAGCGCATCCCCTAAGCAATTTCCTAAGTTCAGAATGCTTGAACCGGCCTTTGCATCGCTGACAAGCAAGCTTGATCAAATTATTGAACCCAAATCGTACTCACAAGCAGCAAAACAAACGACATTGGGTCAAGGCTATGGAGGCGGAACTTCATACGCTAATGGAGAATAAAACTTGAACTATCAGACATGTTCCAGTTGATCAACACACAGTTGGAAGTAAATGGGTATACAAAGTAAAGATTTGAGTAGATGGTAATATAAAAAGGTACAAAGCGCGACTCGTGGCGAAGGGATATAACTAGATAAAATGATTCGATTATCAAGATACCTTCAGCCCTGTGGTATAACACATCATCTTATCTTTGGTAGCATTATCAAGATACCTTCAGCCATACTCAACGATGGATTCCAGCAATCATTGAGTGACCCATCTCTCTTCATGAAGAAACAAACAGATGGGAGTTATTTGGCCCTACTGATATATGTAGATGACATACTGATTGGTTGCAACTCTCAATCAAAACTCGAGAAGCTGTGAGTTATCTGAGCAGCCAATTAAGATTAAAGCATTTAGGATACCCGAGGTACTTCTCAGAGCTCGAGATTGCTCAATCAAATGGGAGGATTTCTATATGTCAAGGAAAATATGTTCTGGATCTGCTACAAGAATATGGATTATTGGGTTGCAACCAACCACCACCCCCATAGAATTGGGACAAAAGAGTGAACATTAGGATGAAGAAATGTTAGAGTGACCCAATAAAATTTCGAAAGCTCATTGGCAATTAATCTATCTTGGCTTAACTAGATTGAATATCACCTACTCCGTACAAGTTTTATCACAACACTTGAGCCAGCCAACCAAAGAGCAGCTACATGCAGCCTTTAGAGTACTACGATATTTAAAGGTTTCCCCTTGTAAAGGATTAGTTTTCTATGGAAAAAAAATTACAAATAAAGGCGTTTAGTGATAGTGATTGGGCAAAATGTGAAAAAGCTCGGAGATTCGTAACTGGTTATTGTGTTCTTCTTGGACATGACATGATCTGTTGGAAATCAAAGAAAAAACGATTGTCGCCCGAAGCTCCACAGAGGCTGAATATCAAGCCGTGGGATCCCTTGCATGTGAACTAGCATGGCTGTGCAACCTGATGGGCTCCTGATGTTCTGTGACAATAAGCACAAAGACACCTAACCTGATGTTCTGTGACAATCAATCGGCCATCCTAATATCCTACAATCCGATCCTAAATGAACGAACGAAGCACTTCCAACTTGATTGGCATTATATTAGTGTTGTGGTCTGAAAATCGGAGGTATCAACAGTCGTCCGGTTCGTTGCCAGACGAACTCGATTTTAATTTGTTTAATATGGAGGAAACGATTATGAGACAAACGCAAAGGAATACGACAATTTTAGAGTGGAAAACCCCTGGAAAAAACCACTTGACTATGAGCTGATAATGCTCTTAGTCGATTCACTCACTAAAACGTTTGTTACAAGCACCAAAGGGTTAATCGAAACAGCAAGGCAAGGTTCAGGAAGAAACAGCAGAAAACCAGATGGGGATCCTTTTTCATTTACAAATTATTCTTTTTATATGCCTCCCTAGTGGTGTGAACGCGAGGCTGTCGTTTTGCGCTTGTCTTATGCGGCCAAGTCAACTTATGTCGGGTGGGAACTCTGTCGGGCGTGACCCTATTTGGCTGCGCGGCATCCGGCCTTTCGGCGCTGCTAGCTGACTGTCTCCCGACTGAGAGAGGTTCGTATAGTTCCGGCAGGTACGCCTCTGACAAGGTTGTCGAAGGTTGTTTCCACATACTGGACAACATGGTTTGGGCCCGGAATGCTACCTGCATAAATAGGCCCGAAGCGTAGAAAATGTGTGGAGGCCCGGAGCGGGGAGTGCGTAGGCCGTAACCGTTTGGGACCGATCTGTGAGCTCGGTCCACGGATACACCTAAGTCCAGCTTCGGTCCGATCGTTTCAAGTATGTTAAGTTAAGGATTCTGGGTCGCGCAAGTCCACCTTATGTTATTTAGGTTGGTCCAATGCAACTGGGCCTAACACATTGCGGGATATCCGATCCTGGAACCCTCATCAATTAGAGAAAAAGTGGTTGAAAAATTAATATCAATTCAGTACATCCAATCAAGTGAACAAATAGTGGATATATTCACAAAAGGTCTCGGATCACAACAACACCAATATCTACTTGGCAAGACTAGCATCCTACATCCATGCACATCTTGAGAATGGGTCTTAAAATGACATGTTCAGAAGAGCTGTTGACTTATCTCTTCAGTGTACATTCCCCGCTATGCTCTGCAACTCACATAATGCATTGACCCAATAAAACATGAGATTTCACTAGAATAGAAAGTTTAATTTGAAAGTTCACTATATATTAGTTATACACTCTTTACCTTTTGAATTAAGTTAAAAGATCAATATTAGTTGTACACTCTTTATGCTTTCATCTTCAATCTAAATGTTAGACCTTCCACTGACAATATTACTATAATATCAAAATAATTGGGACTAATTGATTTTGTAAGGCATGAAATGTGTGGATCGACAATTGTGGGTTGGGTCGGATGATCCTGCGAGTGATCGACATTTTGTGATGATCACTTATGCTGTTCGACCATCATTGATGCATGGTGACGAGCGGAACAAGTTGCATCTCGGTCGACACTTGGAGCCTAATCTTGGTTGTGACCGATGATCTGTGTCTAGTCCTCGAAATTCTGATATTGGATGGAGGACAATAGTCATTGATGGCTACTACCAAACTAGTCGATGCCATGTGTGTAAAAGTCATGTTTTTTAGGCAGAAAGATAAGATCCTCGAATAAAATAAACGTCTTACCTTCTATAAGGAAGTCATACCGGTTCATACCGTTTGTACCGATCATCATAGGTACGGACAATTTTACTGATATACCGGTCGCATATCGGTATATAATTTTTTATATTATTATATTTATATAATTTTAAAACAATAATTTATTTTGAATTTATACATTTATAACACAATCAAAACTTATTTTAAACCCAAATATTTTTCTAAATATGTCAAACATAATTAAATGAAAATAAAAGAATACTCAAATAAAAAATAGCAAACAGTATTAATAATCATAGGATAAATGAGAATACAAGAATGTGTAATATATTCAACAGTTCAATTCAAATTCACCAATGGAAGTATTTCTCTAACTACTCTACAAAATCAATCCAAAACCAAACAAAATTGAAAAAACCAATTTTTTAGTAAAATTACAATCGTAATAAAATTAAAAGTAAATAATAATCATATAAAATATACCAAAGTGATTTGAAATAGTAAAAGAAAAAATTGAAGCACAATACATATTTTAGAGTTTATAGCAAAACTAAAAATGTAAAATCGGAAAAAAATCTTTAACACTAAAATATTTTTAATTTTATTAGTTGGACTTTCCTTTAACCAAACCCAATAAAAAAACTCAATATCCAACCCAATACCCATATCGACTGTTATGGTACTGGTGTATCGACTTAGGCCGATATTTACTGGTATGACCGGTATACCGATCGAGATGACTACCATGATAAGAGGAAATAGAGAAGACATGCATTCTACTTACTCAGAGCATATTATTTGTTACTAATTGATAGTTGTGATTTTTAAATGTAAATCATTTTTTACTTTTGACTAATTAATTAATGGCATATCTTATTGCATTTTCTAAACTAAATAACCAATCAAAGAAATCTACTAAATCGGGTAACCAAAATCAAATATAACCTATAGCAAATTGGTCTAGTTTTGGTTAAGTTAAAATATAACAAAAAAATAGATCAACCGAATCAATTAAAACACTTAAATCATTTCCACCCCTACCAAACACCTCCCCAAAACAATAAATAGAAAATCTGGATCCGTATACAATTAATCATACAAAGAAAATCTGGGCAGTATCATTTAGGAAGCTGGTTTGCAATGTTGTACAAAAAGAAAAGCCAGAAGCAAATAGCAATAATGAATCTCCTCAGTTTAGATATGTAGACAAGAGTTGCTCCTTCACCTCACAAACATTCATCCATATTTCTCCTTCCTTTTCTCATGCTCACGGTCCTTTCTATGTCTCCTGTGCCTTGAATGCCTTCGTGAACTGGATCGACCACAATCCGATTCACTATCTGAACTGTTGTTACCTTTGTCTCTTTTCAACCGTTTTCTACTGTTTTCATCCGATACAGAGATATGGCTCCGGTTCCGTAACACGTCTTTGTTGCTTAGTTTACTGGAGTTTGATTCTTGACAGAGCTTTTCAGATACAACACTCCCTGCAATTTGTTGACTATTTCTCTGTATTTCTACATCTCCCTTTTTGGAACTCACTTTTTCAGCTGGAGTCGAATGTTGATCTAAATTTTGACTGTCGGTAAATTTCAAAACTGGCCGGTTTTTGGGGATTTTGGTATATGGAGGAACCTCCAAACCAAGTTCCATCCCAAGGGAAACCAAGAAATCACCAGCTATTAAACGATTTAGAGTTGTGTTTGCAGCTTCGCTCTTCTTTTGCACGTCTTCGACTTTGTTGCTTGAGTTAATCTCCGGTTCATCATCAGAATCATCGGAGAAAATAGCCTTCAAAAGAGGTAACAAACAATTCAGGTAACGAGAACCACAAATTATAACACATAGAAACTATAAGAGGTGAAGAATACTTTGTAGAGATCCACAGGCCTCTCTATATTTTCAACATCAACTTCACTCTCAACAACATTGTTTGTTGCTTCTATTGTTTTCTTTCCTCCGCGCACTCGAGGAACTGAAGATGATGCCTGTTCACTGGAAACGTTTACTTCTGTACTTGGCATCAAAATTAACAAGTTCAATTTGCTCTTGACGTGGAGCCGGTGGTGGCTGCGTTTAGACACATGCATTTAGTAAGCAGGCTTTAAAAATAGAACCATAATCACAACATTTTTCACAAGAGCATAAGCTATGAGCAGGAGGGTATGCCAACGTCTACGACAAAGTCACATTATCGAAAAATAGTGAGCTAGCAAACATGGTATCTTATGACCCGTGAAACAAAAAAGAAAAAAAATGGACAAAGAAAGGACCATCAACTACCTTGCCCATGTAAGGATCAGTTAACTCAAAACGCTTGCACAAAATTGGAGCGGGTCGCCAATCAAATTCTTCTTGTTTCGGAAACATTGTATTAGAAACTATTTCCTTATTTTGAGCTTTATTTTTCTGTAGAAAAAAATTGCATCCCAAATAACAGCACAAATTTTCTAATAAATAAGTCTTGGTGTGAACACATGCTTTTGCATACCTCAATTGCACCTGTAGTGAATTGTAATCCACCAGAAGCTAAGAAGTCCGGAATCAACGTTTTAGTAGATTCACTTCCTTCACCTGAATTTGCGTTCTTTATGGCCTCAGCAGCAGCTTCAAATTCTAGTTTTTCACGAGCACGGGCAGCTTCTGACATGGCGCTAGCACCTCCAAAATCTTTACTTCGAATCCCTCCTTCATACTTCTCCTTAAAAACTGTTCAAATCTCTTTTGAATCGCAGGGTCGTTGAAGAAGTGATTTTTAACATCATTTTGAGAAATCTAAGAGTAAGAATAAAGAGAAAAGAAAAGTTATCAGAAACACCAAGTTTTAGAAGCTACTTACAGCTGATAAAGATATGAACTTGCAAAGTACCATGGGTTGCTACTTACAGATGATGCCGGCTTAGTGAATGTATCCGAAAGCTTGAATTGAACATCAATAGAAACTGGATAGTTGGATTCTCTTGAGCTAGCCTCCAGAGATTTCTCCCCTAAAATTTTCCCACGTTTTTCTGCAGTCATTTATTCAGGTTTCTGATATGTTTTCACTTCCCACAGTTTGCTTTGTTCTCCATGCTTTTGCTGTTCTTCCCAGAGATTCTTCGCATAAAAATCAGAACCATTTCCACCATCAAGAAAGCTAAATAACGCGTTTGACTGATTTTTTTCCCTTGACAGATCCTCAAACAATTTCCCACTGCGGGCTACTAATTTTGATACACCTTCAATCAATATTCTCAGATTGCTATCCTCGGGAGCGGGGGCATCAGGTGATATCTCACCACTGTTGCAACCATGACCAACGGAAGGAGGAAACCTATGACATGGAATAAAATCCTTAGGAATCATAGGAGGACCAAACCTGCAAGGGTACATTTGGTGAGATGTCATCGTGCGTAAATAAATTATACATGCATTTAGCATACACATTTCCATGCATGAAACAAATCAGTACATTTATAAAGCAGTGTATCAATTTCCATAGAAGAGATTTATATTCTTGATAACTAAGAAAATGACCCATCATAATCTCTATTTCTTTAAATTACCGTGGACATGAAATGTACGTACTATGCAGATATTTAGAATAATTGACAGAAAAGGGGAAGAGAACAGTCAGAATCTCTCAAGCACTATTCAGATAGAAGTGATATTAGTATACATGGTCCACACATCATTCTATTTTGATGATGCAATATATATAAAGGAAGATAAATGTTGAAATGTAACTTGTTATCATGGCAGTATACCATTTAATATTTTATCAAACATTATATGTTCAATTACCTCTCCATTTGTTTGTCAGGCTTTGACGAAGCCTTAAAACCAGGCAGAACATCATCATGTTTCTTTTTATCCATTATTTTCAGAACACTATCCTTCTCATACGAAGGTTCTTCTACTTCTTGCACGTATGTCTCTTCAAAATTATAGCCTGCACAGGAAAAATACAAACGATAAACATAAAAGAGAAATGCAGATCCCAGAAGTTGTGCTAATGAGCAGCGGAGTCCTAATGGGGAAGGGAAATTAAACGGGATTCTTGAAATCCCTATATACATCCAAGATAGCACTCTTCTGTTAACTGCTACCCATTTCCATGAACTTTGCCAACAAAAAGCTTCTTCTGCTCATTGTTCTTACTTTGGGTTATAGAAGGGTTCAAAGTTCATAAGTTCACGGATTCAGGGAAGTCAAATGTTTCTAACTTCTGTAATTTCGAATTTTGGATCATCTTTAACAGGTTGAAGAACTGAGAGCCAAATGATAATGATTTTTGAGACATCGCCTCACTAATTTCATGTTGCTCGTTTCCAGTTTTCTTGTAACTTTTAGGACTTTAAAACATCATATGTGAAAAGGAAAATAAAATGATAAACTACAAATTCCATTAAAAAAGTAAGGGATCAAATTCCTAGTTACAAAAATTAATCCAGCTTCAAATTCAATAGAAGTACAAACTAAATGGTACGCACAATCATGATGAAATGCTCATAATTTTCCATAGAAAATGAAATACTGGAAAAGAGTTGAAAAATCATCATGCATAGCGTATATTGATTTGATTTTTCTGTTCAAAAAAATATTGCTTTAATTTTTCATGACCACATTTTCCAGAAGTATGAAAATAAAAAAACTTGCAAGCATCAGGAACAACTACGGTACTTGTAAACTCACATACATCTACTAATTCCATGGTAAACAACTGACCAGTACATATCAAAACATTGATGGACAAATACTTAATACCAGATCAAGCTTTTTAGGAAAAAACATGCAAGGAATGTTTTCTAAAATGAACTTCGCACTAGATAAAAACAATGAATGCGTATGTAAATAAAATTTTGATAACTAGCATTGCTCTGAGCTTCTATGTATCAATCCAAAAGAAATAATTATTAGGAAGATAAATCTCTTTTTACAGGGAGGTCCAACATACTCTTAACATAAATCATTCATCTTATGTTTTTCGATAATGGCAACCTTGGGTTTTCATCTTATGAAAATATGAAGCAAAAATTTTCATCTTATAATTTTCTGAGAGTATTCAGAAAACATGAAGCAAAATTAGTGAATCAATGGGAAGAAAGAAATATGACAAAAAAAAAAATTTAACTTGTAAAACTTGAAAGCAGTAAAGTATCCGAGAACCTGAGGTATACACATCTTCATCCTCCACATCTAAATCTTCAAGGGCGCCAATACCAAAACCTGGACCCATTTTTCCTGGAGTAAAATTTTAAGAGTAGGACAGAAAAACATCAATTTTCAAATCAGGATAAAATACTACTTCAATGATTTTTAACGTGCAATATGACTCATTTTTGGCCACCCCCAAAATGGCATGTTTGTTATAGTCCTCAAACTTTAAAAAAACATTTTCAGAGCTAAACTTCTGATTATTTTTCAAAATAGTATCAGAAAAATTTAATTATGCACTTTGTTTTTGAAGCTCAAAATATGTATATTGTTTATTTTCAGACTGATAACTGAATTGTGTTTTTCAACCATTATGTATACATTTTTTATGAAACATATTTTAATAATTTACAGATGTTACAATATGAAACGTTTGATTTTCAGGATTCAGAATGACACCAACATTGACAATCTTTGTGGACAAAAGACAAATTAACTATGGGGCTACTCTATACTGTGAAGACCAAAACTGATACTATTAAAGTTTAACAATAATGTGAAGTTTTACCCTTGATGGAAGAGGATCTGGACTGCTTCATCTCCAAGTTGCCAGACGTACGTAGCCTTTTGTTTTCTAAATGAAGTAATGAATGGAATGGATGAAACTCACACAAATAACCAGCAATGAAACAAAAAAGGGATGATCAACAAGTTACTTAGTTGCTGGAAAATAAAAGAAAAACATACCCCTGAATTCAGGAGCTTGCTTGAAAGGATCATAGCCTAAGCCATGCAAATCTTGCTTTGGGCTGGCCAGAAATGCCTAAAAGGGACATGAATTCAAACAAATAAACCCAGAGAAGCAGGAAAAGCTTAAAATACGAAATATATTTATGATGAGGTCCAGATCCAGTCACCAGGAAAATAGACTCTAGTGCATAGAAAAATATTTCCAGTATTCATAATTCACACTAACACCCCTCCTTATTCAGTTTTCAGGGTATTTGCACACTTTGAACCTACTCCGTTCCCATGAAATATTATCTTATTGAATCAATATTTTCAAATATTATCAAAGTTTCTTCAAGTAAAGTAAAAATGACAGCATCTATGACCAAAATTGGTATTCCATTATCATGAGATTCACCTATAATCCACCAAAATCAGACCTTTTCAATGTAACAACAGAAAGTTAAGGAATTTTGACGTAATTTAGGGGATTAAAATTCAAAAACGATAAAAGCTACCATGTATGTATACTATAACAAAGACACATCGTTCTAGGAAAAAAGAGGAGAGATCAATACAAAAAGAGATGTAATAATCAATTCATTAGTATTACAAAATGATAGGTCTAACCAGTACGCTTTTAGAGAACTTGGCATCATCTTCAGTTTCCAGATCCTTATCTTTATCAAGGCCCTCTTCATTGATACTTGGGTCAGAAACTTGTGAACTTTCATTCTCAGACAATGCCATGAAGGTTTTCTAGCTTCTCTGCGAGCATCTTCAAACATACATTGTCATGAAATTAAAGACAAGGACTGAAAAGATCGCTTTACACGATGCAATGAATTGCATCCTGGCCTTATACTAAAAAATAGAATCACATAGTTAATATCAGCTTCCAGTTCTTCCAAGACAGCAGTTTACTTAACCAGATTGAAAAAAGGCACTGATAGTTTCTAAGTCCGCATATGATCTTTTTGTATCGTACATACCTAGTTTCACAAACTAACACAAGTTCAACCCCCCAATTAAATCAGGTTTTTACATACGTGTGCATTAAACAATTTTGCCCTAAGAATAACAAATGGTCATTTAACCAATTACAATGAAGCATACCATAAAGTGCACTCTTATTCGAGTCCGTTATAGACCGACCCTGCCTCCATCCCATCTTTAACAGCAACTTCACCCCTAATCACAAACGATACAGGCATATAATGATTATATGCGACAATATAAATGCAGCACAAAGAACATTCATATATCCAAAGCATACCTATAGACTGTGCAGAAGGAACAATTATTTCATCTGGAACCAGCCCAGGAACGGCTTCTGGTCTACATTAAACGAAAATTAGGGAAAAAAGAGGATCCTTGCAAATATACAGACATAATCTCAATTACAGGTAGCATAACCCCGCCCCAAAGAAAAGAAATCACATAAATCAGTTCATTGAATTCCAGAGTACGACATCAATTAAAGAGTTGATTCAGTTACATAAAAACAAATAATAGAAAAATCAAAATATACAGACAGCGCTTAAATGAAAAAGAATGTTCAAAAACCAAAAGAAAAAATCAAAACAATACAACTAGGACTTCATTTCATTGTTTCAAGATAAAAATTAGTTAACTTCTTTGTGAGTTGTAACTACGGCTTATGTTTAACTTGATTCCACTTAATTATACCGCAATTATTTGTCAACGAAATACAAATTTATTCGAGTAAAAATTACATGAAAAGACCTTGACCAGAGACCACAGTTACAGCCTAAAGGATTGTATATGTATGATCAGGGAAATAAGAAAACAAATGTAGAAAAACAGCTACTTTTTATAACTCTTAAAAGAATGGGTGCAAGTCTAATGTCAAACCATACTCAATTAAGATTTGTATTTTGTTATTTGGACATAAGAATAACAATTGGTTATTCTCCTGAAAAAAATAAATAACATTTCAATTAAAAAATAAAACTACGAAGTCAGGACATTCACATTACTCAGGCAAAATATGTGAAATTAACTACAAAACCAACAGGAAAACTCAAAAATTCCTAAATTTTAAAGGAGAAAAATTGCTCAAATATGACATGAAAACTATTTTAGAGTGCTTTTTTGGCCAGATAGACTAACAAACACTGAGAGTAAAAATTTAACAACAAAATCGCTTAAATGGCAAATTTTTTTAAGTCTAATAACATTTGCTCCCTGAGATAACAATATTAATATTTCATTGCAAATCATAAGAAGGAAGATGATAGCTCACAGAGTGTATCATAAACTTTGTTTGAGATCAATGATTGATAAGCAAACACCCATTCATGTAGCAGAGAATTAAAGAGTAAAAATGTAAATAAGTGAAATATGCCTTTGCTGCAATTCTGTATTAGCTTGTTTTTTAGCAACCTCGACTGCTGTAAATCCAAATGTATCATACTGCATGGATGTCTCCAATGTACGAGAATCCAAATCCTAAAAAATACCAAAACATTAAGCAGAGAAAAATTAAAAATAGAAAGATAAGAACTGCATTTACTCCCATAAACGAAAATCAGATACAATATAATGACTTAAATAGTAAACAAGTCAATATTAAAGAATACAAAATTACATAGATAAAGCATTTCCTACGAAAATAAAAGGTAATAAACGCACTAAATAAATCATTTGAATGAATAAAAATAAAGCACCCATGGAAAATATCAGACACTTTCTTGGAATGCATCTTTTTTAATATGAAAATTTGGAGGGGGAAAAAAGAACTCTTTGGTTCCAATGGGATAACTCTGAAATTTTTAAAAATTACAGAAACGCAAATG
This sequence comes from Utricularia reniformis, assembly GCA_009725065.1. Lineage (NCBI taxonomy): Eukaryota > Viridiplantae > Streptophyta > Magnoliopsida > Lamiales > Lentibulariaceae > Utricularia > Utricularia reniformis. The sequence goes on along the minus strand of RWGZ01001331.1, from coordinate 56,484 downwards.
AAACAATAGATAAAAGGAAGAAATCGACCATTTTGAGAATCAATCTCAAACATAATTTAGATATATGCAAAATTTAGTAATAAAACCTACAGCTTTCTCATCGTCATCCAGAAAGTTATAAATGTTCTGCCGTCTGACATCAGCTCTATTCTTTCTAGATGAAGTAAATGACTGTGGAGTCCACCCTATAATTCCAAGAGTAGAAAAAATATATCTCAAGAAATCTGCACAAGACTAAGAAGGAAGTGAAACGCAGGTAATACCTTCTTTGGAGCCAACAGTATTGTAGTAACCAGCAGAAAAGCCACCAGTAAACGCTCCATGAAACCTCCTCCTCCCTTCTTCATCCGTAACCTGATCAATCAATCAGCAAAATGATGAAGAGTCAGAAGAACTCAAAGGAAGACTGACATAAGGAAACCTAAAATACATACAAAAAAACAAAATCAACCATTATCTTTACAGAAAATTCACCATTACATTGAAACCAAATTCCATCATCTCAAAAAAATGATAACTATGCTTTCAGAGAAAAAGACAGACTATTTATCAGACTATAAATCCCAATCCAAAAGAACACGATTATTGTCGTGGCATAAACCAAAAGCAAACAGAACCAGTAGAAAGAAACACCAAGCAATGCAATGGAACGCCATCCTCTAACAATTAATCCAATAATAAAAATAACTCATCCTCAAAAGAACTAGAGATAGAGACGAATATCAAACAATTGTGATTAAAAATCAAACACAGCAAAAAATTCGCTTATTTTCACGGTGAATCGTCCTCACCTCTTGTTTCCACGGGGGCAAAGCGGTTCTAAGCTGACCAGAAGCCTCCGCCCTTGCCTTCTTCTTTCGAGTAGTTATTTTTCTTCTCGCTCGATAGGCGTCCCGTAGTAAACCAAATTTTCATCGTCGCTCGCCATTTTGGCACTGGATTGCTGCTATTCTTTAAGAAACGGGAATCCTCCTAAGAAAAACCCAAAAATTGAAACTGGAAAATTAATTTATCTGATTATTTTAATTTATTTTATATTTGCATTAATTGTAAAAATTATTAAAACAAAACATACTAAAATATTACGGTTATATTATTAAAATTTAAGAATATAAAAAAAGACCAATGATCTTACATAGTAAAAATATCACATTCATACAAAATCTCTCAAACAAAATAACATAGTTGTTTTTAACATTATTAATCTCACCAAAATATTTAATTAAATTTCAAGAATTACGAACTCTTTTCGTAAATACTAATATTTCCTTCTTGTTTAAGTGCATGAAATGATTTGCTCTCATTCAACCCAAATTATGTATGAATTATTGACCAATATACTATTGATTGAAAGTGTAATAGTGATAATCCTCTTAGTTTATCTTATTTGTGTTAAAAACTCTATTTTATTGTTAAGTACCACTAGCTATTGGAAATGAAACTAATCTAGTCAAAAATAAAATATGATGATTATTAGAAACTTATTAATGTTGATGGTAAATGCAACGTGTTGTGCAATCAAATATATGGTGATTATCAACTAAGGAAGTTAATTTTACACATTAAAATAATTTTTAATAAGGAACTAATTTATTGGTTGTCATGTATATCACTTTGTTAAGTCACTTAAAATTCATGCATTTTTAAGGAGAACATTATGACCTTCATTGAGAACATTACAAAGTTCAATGAGAATTTATGAGACCTTCGGATCCTGGTACCTCGAACCAAATTAGACCCAAGCTTTACAGGGTTGGTCCAAATGATGGAAGACAAACTTGAAGGCCCTAGATCCAACTTCCAATGAATAATCGGCCCGACAAGGATAGTTGGACCCAAAAGCCCGTTTGGCCCAAAAGCCTATATTCAGTGATCGAAGACCGAAGGCCAATAACACATGTGGCCCATTGCTTCGGGGACCGATCCGATGGATCGGTCAAGACGGTTACAGACACGTGTTTTGGGCTCCGAGCTCAACCACGCCTTCCATGCTTCTGTCCTGATCACGCAGACTGCGCTTCGGTCCCATCCACGCTTTCCAGCAAGTGAAAACAACCTCCAACAACGTTGTCGGGGGCGGTTACAGGGCGTGGATTACACGCGATTTCAGCTCTATAAATACAAGGCTTGACGACGAGATTAAGGGGACCCTTTGGACACACAAAGATAAGTCATTACACCGCTGATTTTTTAGCGCTTTCTTTTACCTCGTCATTTTCATCAGCCCTCACATTTGTAATGAACTACTGTTCTATTAAGGAATCGACTAAGAGCGTTTCTAGCTCTTCATCAAATGGTTTTTCCCCTTTTTCAGAGTTTTCCACTCTAAATTGATGTAGACATTTCCTCTTTACTTTACAATCGTCTCCCCCATATTAAATAAATTAAAACCGAGTTTGTTTCGCAACGAACCGTACTACTGTTGGTACTCCTGATTTTTAAACCACAACAGTTTGGCACCGTTCGTGGGGACGATTTTCTAATCCCTATTTGAGGTTTCACCCTGGGATAGGATAATCAAAGGCATGACAACCGGGACTCCGACGAACGATAGCGATGTGCTTCCCAGCAGCCTTCCGACCTCAACGTTCTCTTAACAGGACCTGGAAGCTGTTGTCAAGAAAGTGATACTGGAAATTACATCGGAGAGAAGTGGAACAAAACCACCGGCTGTCAGAAGCCATGTTCCAACAAACAGAGGGTACGAGAGTAACCCCGACACGCGGAGCTCCGATGAAGAGGAGATTATCAGGCACGGTGTGACGACGAGGAGGTCGAGATATTGATCTACTCCGCCTCCTCCAGTTAGAGCTCCAACTCCTGTTCCTAGGACTCATCAGGAATTAATGCAAAGGCATTTTGATGAACTCATCAGGGAGTTGGAGAACCTGTGCACGCAGAGGGACTGTGGGCCCGATCTCGGGCGCAACCCTGGTTTATTCAACATGGCCATGGAGGCCCCGATCAGGCGGAGCAAGGATGACGACTGGTGGCATAATCTACATGTGGCCCAAGCGTCATCCCAGCAATCTGGAAGTGTCTCTGCCGCACTTGAGATTTGATTCTCCATTTTTTTGAAGAGATACGGGTGGCAGTCCCAGATCGGCAATACCGCAACCCCGAGGGGTTATCGATGTTTTGTGGCGACGGAGATCCAATCGATCACGTCGCAGATTTTGAGTTAAGAATGGGAACGGTCCTAGCCTCTAACTCACTGAAGTGCCGCATCTTCGCGACCGGATTACAAGGTGATGCCCGAACCTGGTTCAAAAACCTGACAGCCCGATCCATACGGTCGTATGGCAGATTTATCTTGGCTTTCTCCGAACAGTTCGCTCCGAATGTAAGACCGCCCCGAAATAGGCAAGAACTATATAACCTGAAGTATATCCCGGCAAAGATGAATCTCTTATCTTTCATGGATAAATTTAACAGAACCGCTCGGAGCATCAAATTTAACAAAACCGCTCAGGTCTTGGGACCGTGCGACCTTTCGCCCAATTTAGTGAAGAGCCTACCTTCTACCTTGGGAAAGCTCTTTCAGAAAATCAACAAGTACATTAAGGTGGATGAAGCGCTGGGAGCGAGTTATCGGAAGCCTAGTGGGAATTCTGAACCTGCAGGTGATCATAGGGTTGCTTACCCTAAGAAGCAGCCGCGAGAAGTAGCGACTGTAACTGAGAAGAACGTCCCTCCGAAGAAGGAGGACAATTGGGTATATTGCAAGTTGCATCATAATCGCGATCACCCGACGTTAAAATGTCCGCTGTTGAAAGAGACAATAGCGGCAATGCATAAAGAGGGGTCCGATCAAAATGATCATAAGGGCAAACGAGCGGAGTCTCCCCGAAGAGGCCATCAGGGTGACGATCGTCATAGGCCAAGAGGGAAGGACAATCGGGGACAGCCCCGAAATTATAATGATCGGACGGGGGACCGAAGGTCTCCTCCACTTGAACAAGACAGAGGCCAACACGGTCGAGAGAACCGTGGCCAGGGCCTAAGATGGAGATGGCGGGGCCGTGGCGGCAGAGCCCCGCAAAACGAAGGTGGGAGACAGGAGCAACCCGCTCCCCCACCTGCTGAAATGGATGCCCAGCCTTCTCAAAATGAGGCGGTGGCCAGGGAGAGAGAGGTTGCCGGAGATATTTATGTCATCTCCGGAGGAATAAAGATCAATGAATCGGTCAGGGACCGAAAAAGAGCAGTGCGCAGAGATTCTTCTAAGAATTCCGAATCTGTGGCGCTGGTGAAGTTTGAACCTACTGATTGGTCCGCTTCTTTCGTGGACGATATTACCTTCACCGCAGCTGATCGGGAAGAAGTTACTGATCCATGTGATGATCCTCTTATCATCAATGGAATTATTGCTAACCGTCGGGTCCACAAAATCATGGTGGATACCGGGGCTTCGTGCAATCTAATGAAGCGCGAGGTAGCAAAAATGCTGGGAGCCGCTGCTCACGATCTCCCCATTGGAAACATAACCCCATCATCCCATGCGGGAAAATTATGTTCCCGGTTACTTTGGGGGATCTGAATATGGATCGATCGGAGATTCTAGAATTCATTGTCGTTGAAGTTGACTTGGCTTACAACGCCATTATCGGACGGACCGGTCTCAGTAAGTTTGAGGCGGTCCCTTCTACATATCATATGATGCTCAAGTTCCCCTCCGCTCACGGAATTATTTCGGTAAAGGGGCATAAGAAAGTAGCAAGACAGTGTTACATGAGCTCGTGCCGAACTTTGGCACCTATCAAGAAAGCCCGAGTGGATTTTCTTGAAGAGCCACCACACCCGAAGCAAGCTATGGAACCCGTTGGGTTCAAATTGATCAATCAATTTGATCAACCCTTGAGAATGACTCAACCAAGATTATTCGCATCGGGCACATCTGGCCCCATTTTTTGTGGAAGAATTGGTCCACTTGCTGAGAAACCATGTGGACATATTCGCCTGGACCCCGGACGATGTTTCGGGGATTGACATATCCGATTGTGAGCATCGGATCAACACCGAGCCCGGAACAAAGCCTATTAGACAGAAGATGAGGCGTTATTTTCCTGAGAAAATTCAAATCATCCAGGTTGAGGTTAACAAATTATTGCGGTCGGGATTCATTAGAGAGATCCACTATACTGAATGGGTTGCAAACCCGGTTATGGTCTCCAAGGCAGATGGGAAATGGAGGATGTGTATTGACTTTACCGACGTCAACAAGAGCTATGAGTTGGATGATTTCCCTCTGCCACGTATTGACCGTCTGGTGGATGTTGTGGCTGGTAGTACAATGATGAGTACCATGGATGCCTATTCCGGGTATCATCAGATCTTCCTTGCTGAGGAAGATCATAAAAAATCATCATTCATGACCGAAGAGGGTGTTTATTGCTATGTGGTTATGACATTCGGCTTGAAGAACGTTGGAGTAACATACCAAAGGTTGGTCAATAAAATATTTAGAGATATGATAGGCCACATGATGGAAGTATATGTTGATGATATAATTGTCAAATCTATGAATGATGAAGACCATATTTCTTATTTGTCTCTCTATTTCGAAGTATGTCGCAAATATAAACTCAAACTAAATCCTAACAGATGTTGCTTCAAGATCCGAAGTGGAGAATTCTGGGGATATTGTTTTTATGATAATGGAATAGAGGTTAATCCTGAGAAAGTCCAGGCGATCATTGATATGCAGCCTTCGAGAAAAAAAAGAGAATTTCAAAGGTTTATTGGCCGATTAGCATCACTAAGCAGTTTTATTTCTAGATCCATGGATCGGGCTTTGCCCTTTTTCATAGTATTGAGGAAACAAGTCATCTGGATTGGACCAAAGAGTGTGATCGGGCCTTCTCAGATTTAAAGACTTATTTAAGTACTCCTCCTGTGATGGTGCGTCTGACTTGCGACAAACCTTTGGGATTATATCTAGTTGTATCAGAGGCCGCAATCAGCGCAACTCTAGTTACCATTAAGGATGACGTTCACAGACCTGTTTATTATGTGAGTCATTCCCTGGTATCAGCCGAAACTAGATACACTACCTTGGAAAAGTTCATGCTGACGTTGCAGAAAGCTATATCTAATTTGAAACATTACTTCGAAAGCCGAAATGTTTATGTTTATACTGATCAACCTTTGAAGGCAGTCCTGAATCAGGTGGATCACAATGAGAGATTGCCAAAGTAGGCAATCAAAATCAGCTCCATGTATCTGGAGTTCTTACCCCGAAGGGCGATCAAGGCTCAGGTCCTCGCTGATTTCCTGGTCGAAATGACCCGATCAACCATATTCTTAAACCAAGAGGACGATCGATGGATCATTTATGTTGTTGGGTCGACCTTCGGATGAAAAGGAGCAGGAATTACCCTCACTACACTGCAAGGCGATGTTATCCATTCCGTAGTTAAGTTCTTATTCTCTTGAACAAATAACATGGTGGAATATGAGGTTGTATTATCGGGAATGACCCTAGCCCGAAATATGGGAATTGCCAAAGTGCGAATGTTCTCAGACTCTAAGTTGGTGGTCGAACAGTTCGCAAGAAGATTTGAAATGCATGAACCTACGATGATGTTGTATCATGTTAAAGTTATGGAATTATCAAAGAAGTTCAGTGAATTCTCACTTGACCACGTGCCTCAATAACAAAATAAAGGTGCCGATGCGTTAGCCAGATTGGCTGTTGATATTACCCGCGGATATTTTCTGGTGTTTATCCTTACCTGGGGGCTCGTCTGACGTGGCTATGTGGTATTTTCGATATTTTCATATATCTATCGCGATGCGTTTTCGGGGGTAGTCTCGTAATTCGGGTATGCTGGACCTCATAGAAGGCTTCTGTAAGTGTTTTGAGATATTTTGGGTTATTTCGGCCCCGGATAAGGCTAGGGGTATTTTCGTAATTTGCCACCCGGGAACATCGGTAGGGTGCAATGATGTTATGTGGTTGCGTGTTGACTGTTTGGAGGCAAAGAACTTATATACGAGGTTTTCTGGTATTCTCTCATTGACATTTTTGACTAATTCTCGACCGGGACACATTTACGAAGCTACGGGACTATATGGCTTTTATTCCAATTTAATTGGATATTATTTAAGTACTTTGAGCTGAATGAAATAAAATTGGACTCCTGGGCCTAAAACTTACCAGTTGGGTTGGATTTCTCTATAAATATAAGTCCTATGGCACTCGAAAAGGATTCAGACTGTTCTCATGCTTCCCAAGACAAAGTGTTACTTTTCTACAGACTATTCGCGACTTGTTGTAATTCGTGACTTGTTTCTGCCTGAGTCGCAACGTGTTGCTGTTTCAGCCTGAGTCGCGAGTTATTGCTCTGCCTGCACCCGCGACTTATTGCCCGTCGTCGCGACTTGTTGCCTGCTTCTTCTACCGCGACTGACTTATTGTCCCACACTGACTCACGAGTTGTTGCCCTGTGACCTGCACTCGCGAGCTGTCGCCCCACTGTCTCGCGAGTTGTTGACCACACCTCGCGACTGCACATATTTTCGGGCGCAACGGAGTGTTTTCGATCGTTTTTCATGACGTTCCACCTGGATTATTGTTATCACGTCATTGTACTTGTATTCGTTGAATATCATAGTGAAAATCAACTATGATATTGGGCCCAACCTCGTATATCGCTTGTGTCCCCACAACAACTGAATTCCGAATAATTAAAAATTGACTGATCTAAGAATAAATACCCTAAAATATTTTTAGACGAGATCAGTTTGGCGCAGTCTGTGGGGACAAGATTTCATCCCATTGAGAGCTTTATTACTGAGTTTGGATTTCTGTTATCATGAATACTCGGATTTCTGATGATGATGTTTTTGATGAAGAGAATGAGGTAAACCCTAATACTCGGGCGAACGATGAGGTTGTTGCGTTACCGAGAGCTCAATCCTCAATCCCGGAGGAGCTTCCTGCTCAAAATGTCACTGTTCGACCCTCCCGGAACGGGATTTCATCCGGAAGGGCATCTAGTTTTTATCCTCCTCCGCCTCGGTGTTTATCTAGGTATTACGAATTTGGCCGAGTTGCAGTCCGTAATATTGCCCGCCTTTCGCCACCTGCGTGCTCTAGATTTGCGGATCAAACAGAAACCGATGAAGATTTGGAAGAGTGAAGGCATACTTTAATCGCTCAATTGGATCAAGTCGAAGCCCAAAGGAGAACCCGGAGGAACAATGTTACCCCGGAACCCGTTAATGATGAGGTGGCAGAGGAAGACACTAATCATGTTCCGGAACCACAAGTGAACACTACGTCAACCGGAGAGCAGAATGATACTATGCAAAAGATTGGGGAGTTGATAGAACTGAAGTTCAAAGAGATAAGCGGAAAAATTGAGCAGAACGACGCTAGGAGGAACCAATTGGAGGCCAACTTGATTCTTGGCCAGGAAAGGAGACGAGTGTACGGCGAGCACACTCGGGATACTCATCAGACCTCAGCTTATGAGGGAGATTATATTGAGAATGAGATGGCTAGTGAGCCCATTGGCAATTGAGGAAAGGTTCTGCCGTCGATGGAAGTTTTGCAATGTCCGTGGAACACCTATAATGCTCTATCGCCATTTTCCACGG
>RWGZ01001331.1:0-40585 GCA_009725065.1 Utricularia reniformis | reverse complement strand
ACGGGAAGATATTCCCTGTTTCCTTACGGCAGAAATGAATGTGCCGACGTCTGCTATTCCGGTTAGTTACGCCTCTTTAAAGTGCGGGCTTCGTTTTCCGCTACATCCCTTTGTAGCAGCCGTGCTTAAGGAGATTCACTGCCCCACTTTTGCGTTGTTCCCGGGCAGTTACGTGTATATAGTTGCGTTTATTTTTTATTGTTACCAACAGAATCGGGCCCCGACCTTAGAACACTTCTTTAATTTGTTCTTGGTGGGATCCCGAAAGGGGAAGGGTCTGTTGGGTTGCCGCAAGTTATACTATATAGCGGTGCGCACCAAAGAGTGCGCAATTGTAGATAAGGAGGAATCTCTTCATGCGTGGGAGGCCTGCTACGTGTGAATAACAGTCCCCAGAGAGGATATGTTGAAAGTATGGCCGCTTTTGACCCACTCACGCATAGGTCAGTTGGACCGAAGTAGGTTCAACCCCTCCCGCACGGACACCGCAAACACACTTGCGATGTTCCCCCCTCACAAAGCACGCCTTAGGCGAATAGATCTGCTTCGGGAGAAAAGGTTGATAGAAATAGGTGTTGCGGGTAGGACCGGAGCCCCAGCCCCGAAGGAGGTTTTTTCTAGTTCGGATCCATCAGAAGGATCGGGTATGAAGTAGTGTTTATATTTTAATCTTTCCTGATCCTTATGTATTTGTTTTGCATATTCAACTGAAACAATGCCGAGCTCGCGCTTTAAACGCATGGCAGCTGCTTCGGTCCGTCATTCTGAGGGACAAAGGGAAGCATCGGGCAGCGCTGAAGCAAGTGAATCAGCAACGGGGGGTACGCTGGTCCCTTCGGGGTCCGGGAACCCCCCGATCCAAACAACCGGCGCGGGCACACTGACCCTTCGTTGCACAGGGCAGTCTTCATCTGGGGACGGGCCTGCGTTTCGGGTATTTGGAGTGGTAGAGGAGGTGATAAAGGCTCGGATTCGTTCATTGAGTTTATCCAACCTCTATCAAATCGGTAACACCTCTTTCATTAATGCTAAAACTATTACTTTGTTGCTGCAGGGAGTCGTTCCCGTGGAGAAGGTTCTCCCCGGTCCCCAGCTCAAGGTGAACGTCTCCCTGCCGCCGGTCCCCGTAGGAAAAGGGAAGAGGGCGACCGAAGCGGAAGCCCCGCAGGAGCTGAAGAGGCTGAGAAAGGGGGACGGCGCTCCGGTCCCCACTAAGGGGATAGTTTTGAAGGAGCCTGGATCGTGCTCGAAAACCAACTCCGACTGGGGAGTTGCTCTGGGCTTGCTGGACAGGTTCAGCAAGGGGAGGAAGCTTACCTCCTGGAGGACTGCTTTCCTAAAGGACTTCCGCCTTTATGGAGAGCAGAACCCAGAGAACGTCCAGGCGGACGTGACTGGGGAACAAATCATGGAAGGCTTCCTCGACCTCACCACTAAGGTAATTTTCATTTGACATGAAGGCCCGAACTTTTGCTTAAGAATATTTGTCTTATGCAGATGTTGAGGAAAGCTTTCACAACTGCTATCACCGTGGAGAAGAACCAAGGTGGTAGCGTTGTATCCCAACAAGTCCAAGATCAACTTGACATTGCAAAAAGACAAATTGAAATAAAGCATACAGAGTTGGTCACGGTACGGGAGGACGGTGACCGACTTGACAATGAGTTGCTAAGAGCCGGGACGGAGGTCTCACTCTTAGCTGACAAGGTCTCTGAGCTGGAGAAGACGGGGCAAACAGCTCAGGGACGTATTGCCGACCTGGAGGCCAAGCTGCGGGCCAAAGATGCGGAAATCAACGAAGTCCAAGGTCGGGCCCAGGAGAAGAGGAATAAGCTGAATGAGCTTCTCCTTCGGGCTCAGGAAGAGAAGACGACCTTGGAGGAAGAGTTGACAAGGGCTTGCACTTCGGCCGAAGGTTCGGTTCGGGAAGCAGTTCTGGGGTTCGCTCAGTCCCCTTTGTTATTCGCTTTAGCGGATAACATACACGGAGTTTACACTGCAAAGTATCTGACGAGCCACTTGAAAGAGATGGTAAGTTTCAGGTTATTCCCACCTTGGAAGAACATGTTCTAGAAGAAGACCATTTCTTGTATCTCTTTGAAGAGATGGAGAAGGCGGTCAACCAGAAGTTGGCCGATCAAGAAGAAGAGTTGAAGTGGCTCGCGGCCCGGACCGAACCCCAGGAGCCCGAAGTGGAAGATAAATAGGAAGGGTAGATTAGTTAGATCTAGTCATTGCTTTGTATCTGCCTTACTCTTTATTCAATATAAAATTTTCTCCTTTTTCAGCTTTGATTATTTTAATCACCAGAACGAAGTGACATTAACTAACTTCTAAGTAAAATAAGTTTTACTTTAACGAAGTTGTTTTAATCACCGAGTATAAGATCGAGGACACTCACAGGTAGTTAACCATCGGTCTCAGACGTTGTGTTCGTTTTATTCATTTCAATTCTGATTGGATCAGTCGTTTTACATTGTGTATGGGTCACTCTTATTCCGTCCTTGGAGTCAATACTTGATTGGATAGGTGTGGTCTGCGTTTAGTGTGAGTCTATACAAGCTTCGGCTGAACTTTGGTTCTAGTAAAGTCCCTTAGGTTTTGTTGACTAAGCTTTGCTCATGATACGTCTTAAGTCAGGACCGATCTTATGCTTCGATATGCTGACTTCCATTCCTTTTATCGCAGCAGATGTCATAGGTACAAAAGGCCACTCCTAAAGACTGAATGCCGTTGAAGGGAGTGTTTTAGTTCGTAATGAGTTCTGGGAGAATGACAACTCATCCATGGGGCTGGGCAAGTGCTGGAGCATCTGACTCGTCAGAGCGGTCACTACAACTTGGGAGCCTTGCGGACAAGAAGCTTCGGTCACCAGTCCAGATTCGTCCTACTCCACTCAACTTCAAGATCGGTCTATCATTCTATTAGAAATAGTTTGTATTTGTACTTATTGTTTCTACTTACGTTTAAGGGAATGTATTTCATTGAGTCAAACATATTAATCAAAGATTCATAAGAAATATCGCCTTAAATTCATGACATTCCAAGTTCGGGGGACCTCTATACCATCCAATGTTTCAAGTTTATACGCACCTGATTCCAATTTCTTTGATATTTGACACGGTCCCTCCCAATTTCTGTCCAACTTCCCGACGTTCCTCTGCACCTTAATGCTTCTGAGGACGAGATCGCCTTCAAAGAATTCCCTTGGGAGGACTCGTTTGTTCGCTATCGGATCGGTCAATTCCCGGAACATCGTTCGGGGTCCATGCGAATATATCCACGTGGCTTCTCCGCAGGTGGATCGGTTCTTTTTCAAAGTCAGGGGCCAGATGTGCCTCGAAGCGAGTCGTCTTGGTTGAGTCATCCTCAACCAGGTTGATCAATTTGAACCCTTCGGGTTCCATTGCTTGCCTCGGGTTCGGCAATTCCTCCACCGGATCTACCCGGGCCCTTTTAACCGGTGCCAAAGTTCGGCACGAGCTAATGTAGCATTGCCTAGCTACTTTCTGATCCCCCTTAACAGAAATAACTCCATGAATGGAGGGGATTTTGAGCATCATGTGATAAGTAGAAGGGACCGCCTCAAACTTACTAAGGCCAGCCCGTCCAATAATAGCGTTGTAAGCCAAGTCGACTTCAACGATAATGAATTACAGGTCTTTCGACCGGTCCTTGGATGGCTCTCCAAGAGTAACTGGGAATAACATCTTCCCGCACGGGATAACGCTTCTTTGGTCGAACGACCAAAGTGTGATGTTAGTGTTCGGGAGATCGTGAGCAGCCGCTCCCAACATCTCGGCGACCTTACGCTTTATTAAGTTGCACGAAGCCCAGTATCCACTAAAATTCTGTGGACACGACGATTCCCGATGATCCCAGTGACGGTAAGGGGATCGTCACATGGATCCATGATCCCTTCCCGTTCAGCCAGAGTGAAAGTAATGTCATATCTGAAGAAGGAGGACCGTTCCATGGGATCATGTTTCACCAACGCCACAGACTCGGAGCTTTTGGCAAAGTCTCCGCGCGCAGTTCTCTTTCGGTCCCGGACCGATTCATTTATTCTCAAACCTCCGGAGATAACATAAATATCTCCGACCACTTCTCTGGGTGCCGCCTCATTTCGAGGAGGTTGGGCACCAGTTTCCGCAGGTGGGGGAGCAGCTTGCTCCTGTCTCCCACCCTCATTCTGCGGGGCTCTACCGCCGTGGCCCCGCCTTCTTCTTCTTCGGCCCTGACCACGGTTCTCACGACCGTGTTGGCCTCTTTCTTGCTCTGGCGGAGGAGACCTTCGGTTCTCCGTCCGATTGTTGTAGTTTCGGGGTTGTCCCCGATTATCTCTTCCCCGCGGCCTGTGACGATCGTCACCTTGGTGGCCCCTTCGGGGGGATTCAGCTCACTTGCCCTTCTGACCATTCCGGTCGGGCTTTTCTTTATTCATTGCCTCTACTGTCTCTTTCAACAGCGGGCACTTCAGGGTCGGGTGATCGCAATTATAATGGAGCTTGCAATACACCCGATTGTCCTCCTGCTTCGGGGGGACGTCTTTTACGCTTACATCCGCTACTTCTCGTGACTGCTTCTTAGGGTAGGAAACCCTATGATCACCTGCGGGTTCAGAAATCCCGCTAGGTTTCCGATAATCCAGCCCCATCGCTTCATCCACCTTGATATACTTGTTGATTTTCTGAAGAAGTTTCCCAAACTGGCATGGTGGGCTCTTTACCAAACTGGCAGAAATGCCGCACGGTCCTAGGACCTGCTGTAGAATATCGATTTTGTCCCGGAGCTCGAGCTTGATGCCCCGGGCGGTCCTATTGAATTTCTCCATGAAGGACCGAAGGCTCATCTTTGCCGGGATATACTTTAGCTGATATAGTTCATGCCTACTTCGGGGCGGTCCTACATTTGGAGCAAATTGCTCAGAGAAGGCCAAAATAATTCCGCCATACGACTGTATAGATCGGGCCAGCAAATTTTTAAACCACGTTCGGGCATCGCCTTGTAACCCTGCCGCGATGATGCTGCACTTTAATGAATCCGAGGCCCGAACCGTTCCCATGCGTAATTTGAAATTGGCAACGTGATCGATCGGATCACCATCACCACGAAATGTCGGCAACCCTTCGGGGTTGCGATAATGCCGATTTGGGACCGCTGCCCAGATCTCCTCAGAAAAGGGGAGCATTAAATCTCCCAAGGCGGCTGATACGCCTTCAAATTGATGAGACGATGCCTGGACCGCATGCAAATTATGCACCAGTCATCATCCTTACTTCTTCTGATAGGGGCCTCCATGACCCTGTTAAATAAACCAGGATTGCGTCCCAGATTAGGTTCGCAATCCCTCAGCGCACGCATGCTCTTCAACTCCCTGGTGAGCTCATCGATTTGTCGCGGCATCTACTCCTGGTCATTTCCAGGAGCGGGAGTTAGAGCTCTGGCTGTGGGAGGAGGTGTAGACCGATATCTAGGCCTCTCCATTGTTACTCCACGCCTGATGATTTCTTCTTCAACAGTATTGCGCTCGTCAGGATCACTCTCGTATCCTCTGCTTTTGGGAACATGGCTTGATACAGCCGGTGGTTCTGTTCCACTTTTCTCCAACGTAATTTCCAGTACCACCTTCCTGACGACAGCTTCCAGATCCTGTAAAGTGAATGTTGGTGCTGGAAGACTGTCGGGAAGCACGTCACTATTATTTGACGGAGTTCCAGTCGCCATGCCTTTGATTATCCTATCCCTGGTAGAAAACTCAAATGGGATTAGAGAATCGTCCCCACGGACGGCGCCAAACTGTTATGGTCCTTTTTAGGGGGTACCAACAGTCGTCCGGTTCGTTTAGCAGACGAACTCGGTTCTGATTTGTTTTAGATGTGGAAGACGATTAAAAGCTGGAAATAAGTAAATGCACATCGATGTATAGTGGAAACCCCAGGAATTGGAGTGAAACCACTTGACTAAGAGCAGATTATGCTCTTAGCCTGTTCACTAATCGAATAACTCATAGTCAATACAGCAGAGACTAAAGAAAATGACAAGGAAAAGAAGCGGTAAGAATTCCGGCAGGGTAACGGCCTGTTCTTCCGCGTCCAAAGGGTCCTGCTATTTCCGTCGTCTTGCCCTGTATTTATAGAGTTCATAGCGTGTGTAAATCACGCTCTGTAACCGCCTCTGACAGGTTTGTTAGAGGTTGTTATCGCGGGATGTAAAACGAGGTAGGGATCGAGGCGTGGTCTGCATGATCGGGCCCGAAGCGTGGTAAACGTGGGAATGCCCGAAGCGTGGAAAACGTGAGTTGTGACCGTTTTGTAACCGTTCGGGCCGAACCCAGGTGCCAACTGGCAGAAAGCGCTTTATTTCGTTAATGGTAACTTCGGTCCTATCGTTGAACATCGGGCGCTCATTCTTAAATGTGTAAATGGGTTTTGGGGTTCGTTTTCATTATTTGAATCGGCCCAACGGTTGCTGGGCCTCACCCATCACAAGGTACCTGATACTAAGGTTCTCATCAAATATATTAACAAAATAAATTATATTATTAATTTAGATGTTAGATTCCCACTATGTTGCAAGGATGTTTGAAATTTGAGAATTTCACGCATCGGGTGCGTGGGTTCACGGATTCACGCACTCACACATATATTTTTAAAAAGCTTGGGGGTTAATGATAGTGGGATAAGAAGATATGCAGAAAACTCTTGTGGATGGAAAAAGAACTAGAAAACATAGGTGACTTGGAAGAATGTGAGAATAATCAGATAACAAAGATGAATTAAAAATTTCATATTTCATTCGTAAATTGTTTTAAAACTAATTACTTTTTAAGGTTTGTGTATTTTTAAAATTTCAAATATTTATATTCAATATTTTATTATTTTTAATTTGACGCACCCAAAATCGGATACTACTAAAATTAACGCACTACGTACCCTGCACCAGTATCCCTGTACAAGTGCAAAGTAGGATTCCCACAACCCAAATTAATCCTTGAAATTTGAGAATTACTTTTCTAAATAAATTAAACTTTGAAACTAGTATTGCATTTAAAAACTAAACAATTGGTAAAATTAAAATATTTTGGATATAAAATTTACCAAATGAAACAAATGAGTTGTTTGGTATGGCGTTAATAAAGTGAGATGATGTGAAATGTGATTAGGTGAACGGTTGTGAAGTGAACACAACTTTAATAACATGATTTGTAAAACTGTTTGGTAAAAAATAGTGGTATAATGAACGTGATTTTGATAAAATGACATATTTACCATTAACTTAAAAAATGTAGTATGTTGAGAGCCCTTAAACCGGGTACCAAGGATGTGTTCTTGTTGAGAACCATTAAACCGGGACCAATGATGAGTTCTAAACCAAGATGAATGTGGTCAGGCTCAAGCAAGGATTCGACAGTTGAAATTATCAAGTATAGGATCGGGCCCGGTAGACAGCTTATGGTTCGACAGACTGCTTCGGTCCCGGAGGACACCTTAGGGCCAAACAGGCAGCTTAGGTCCCAAATACAGGATCGGTCCCGGCAGACTGCTTAGGTCTCGGAAGACTGCTTCGGTCCCGGAAGACAGCTTAGGGTTCGATAGACTGCTTCGGTCCCGGAGGATACCTTAGGGCCAAGCAGACAGCTTAGGTCCCAAAATACCGGATCGGTCCCGGCAGACTACTTCGGTCCCGGAAGACAACTTAGGGCCAAGCAGACAGCTTTGGTCCCGGAAGATAGCTTAGGACCAAGCAGATAGCTTCGGTCCCAGCAGACAGCTTAGGCCCCGGCAGACTAGATGTTGACCCATCAGCATTCGTTCTACGACTCAGGCTCAACCACGTTTTCCAGCATGTGAAAACAACCTCCAACAACCTTGTCAGAGGTGGTTACAGGGCGTGGATTACACGCATCTCCCCTCTATAAATACAGAGCAAAAAGATAAGCGCAAGAGGATCCTTTGGAGGGCAATTCCGACGAACCCTAGTCGCTGTAATTTCATTTTCGCTGCTCATATTCCCTTTGTACATTTTCATTGGTTTATTAATGAATTTGCCGTAGAGGTTCTCCTCTCGGCAACGTGGTTTTTTTCTCCTTTCTTAAGGGGTTTTTTCCACGCTAAAATCGCCTGTGTTCTTTCCATTTCTATATTTCAAGTTGTCTCCACAAACAACAAATAAAACCGCTTTTTAGAATCCGGTGACTGTTGGTACCCCCTAAAAAGAAACCACAACATGACTAATAGATACATTTTAGTTATTTACAAAATCGGGTTGAGATAATAGCTACTATTAAAATCGGTGACGAAAACACAATAAATAAGGGTGAACGCACTTACCTCCATTCGCTAACTCAAACAAATCCATTATAAATATAATTATTGTTATGGCCCCTTTTTAGGGGGTACCAACAGTCGTCTGGTTCGTTTAGCAAACGAACTCAGTTCTGATTTGTTTTTATTGTGGAAGACGATTAAAAACTGGAAATAAACGATGGCACGGCGATGTATATTGGAAACCCTAGGAATTGGGGTGAAAACCACTTGACTAAGAGTAGATTATACTCTTAGCCTGTTCACTAATCAAATAATTCGTAACGAATACAACAGAGGCTTAATGAAAATGACAAGGTAAAGAAAGCAGTAAGAACTCCGGCAGGGTAACGGCCTGTTCTTACGCGTCCAAAAGGTCGTGCTATTTCCGTCGTCGCGCCCTGTATTTATAGAGTTTACGGCGTGTGTAAATCACGCTCTGTAACCGCCTCTGACAGGTTTGTTAGAGGTTGTTATCGCGGGATGTAAAACAAGGTTGGGACCGAGGCGTGGTCTGCGTGATCGGGCCCGAAGCGTGGTAAACGTGTGGAGGCCCGAAGCGTGGAAAACGTGAGCCTGTAACCGTTCGGACCGAACCAAGGAGTCAGTTACCAAAAAATGCTTTATTTCGCCTAAGGTTATCTTCGGTCCTCTCGTTAGACATCGGGCCGGTTTTCCTTAAGTGTGCAAATGGGCTGCAAGAATTCGTTTCCACCATTTGAATTAGCCCAATAATTAATGAGTCTTGTCCATCACAAGGTACCCGGTCCTAAAGTTCACATCAATTATTGATGAGAACTTTAGGACCAGGTACCCTGCAATGGATGAGGTCCAAAAACGATTGGGCCGATCCATATGATATAAGCGAACTTTTGCAGCACAGTAGTATACTTAAGATTAAATGGCTCGATGCTCCGCGATGGGATCGAAGATAACCTTGGCGAAATAAGATGGTTTCTGACAGCTTGCTCCGTGGTTCGGTCCAAACGGTTACAAACCCACGCGTTCCACGCTTCAGGCCTCCACACGTTTACCACGCCTTGGGCCAGATCACGCAAACCACGCCTCGGTCCCGGCCTCGTTTTACATCGCGCGACAGCAACCTCTAACAACTTATCAGAGGTAGCTACAGAGCGTGAATTACACACGCCCTCAACTCTATAAATATAGAGCACAACGATGGAAAAAGGAGGACCCTTTGGACGCGTAAGAACAGACCGTTACCCTGCTGGAGTTCTTATTGCTTTCTTATTCCCTGTTATATTCTTTAAGCCTTTACTGCATTTTGTAATGGATCATTTGATTAGTGAACAGGCTAAGAGCTTAATTCGCTCTTAGTCAAGTGGTTTTCTCCCCAATTCCTGGGGTTTCCACTATAAATTATCTTGCCTCATTGTTATTTCCAGTTTCTTAATCGTTTTCCCATTAAAAACAAATCAAAACCGAGTTCGTTTGCTGACGAACCGGACGACGGTTGATATCCCTAAAAAGGGACCATAACAATTATATTATATCAAATATTTATTAAGTATATTTTATATAGTTTTAAAAATTTGATGTTATTATGAAAATTTATTATGTTATGGTCCCTTTTTAGGGGGTACCAACAGTCGTCCGGTTCGTTCAACAAACGAACTCGGTTCTGATTTGTTTTGAATGTGGAAGACGATCAAAAGCTGGAAATAAAATAAGTGCACGGCGATATATAGTGGAAACCCCAGGAATTGGGGTGAAAACCACTCGACTAAGAGCATATTATGCTCTTAGCCTGTTCACTAATGAAATAACTCATAGTCAATACAAGAGAGGCTAACGAAAATGACAAGGTAAAGAAAGCGGTAAGAATTCCGGCAGGGTAACGGCCTGTTCTTCCGCGTCCAAAGGGTCCCCCTATTTCCATCGTCTTGCCCTGTATTTATAGAGTTCATAGCGTGTGTGAATCACGCTCCGTAACCGCCTCTGACAGGTTTGTTAGAGGTTGTTATCGCGGGATGTAAAACTAGGCTGGGACCGAGGCGTGGCCTGCGTGATCGGGCCCGAAGCGTGGTAAACGTGAGTTGTAACCGCTCGGACCGAACCTAGGTGCCAGCTGGCAGAAAACNAGTTTCCCGTCTTCCGCCCCCTCCGACGATTCCGCCATAATTTGAGTCAATCAGATTATGCCCAAATTCGGGTAAAAAGGAAAATTAGAGGTGTGGTATTCTTCTGCTGCTTTTTGAAAATTGAATTCCATTAACAGTGACCTTAAAAGGAGGGAAATAGAAAGAAAATTGAATTCCTCTCCTTGACCCTATTTGGGGATTTGTATGCCATGTGATATGGGGAAAAAATCTAGTATGGGTGTCAGACACTAATTAATTTAAAAAAAATATTAAAAATTTTTATATTTAAATTTTACTAATATCAATTAAACATCAGTTTTAAGTAAATAACACTTATTTGATATAAAATGTGACATTTTTTATATTATTTAATTAGAATATTTATAATAATTAATCTTACATGTATTATTATAAATGTATACTATAAAATACATTTTATTTAATGCAAATGACATTCAAATGTGATATAAATTAACTTGCTTGATTTCATTTTTTATATATATTTAATAGAATGTGCTAACGTAAATTAATTGAAATGATGAATGTTTTACTAAAATAGCATAATTTGTAGCATCTAACAACCAATAATTAAATCAGTAAAATTCTATTTATATAATTTATTATAAAAAATAAAATAAAATATTAAATATTAAATAAATTCAACATATATAAATAAAAATCTAATAGTATTATTACCTCTAATATTAAGATAAAGTTTTATTTTTGTTATATTTAATGTCTATCCTTACATAATTAAATAATTCAACCAATTGACTCAGAAAATATTAAATGATATGTTTTGAATTTTTTAAAAATTTAGTAAAATAATTTAATTTTATCATATTTGATATATAATAATTGAATTTATTATTGTATTAAAAAATACCAATGTAAATATGTTATTGTAATATCTAATTAAATATTTTAAAAAACATGTCAAATCACTTGTAGTTTGTTAAAACATATTTTTGCATTGACAAAATATTAATTTACTAATATTCAGTGTCTTTTTTAAATGGTTGGTCTGACACTGTGTCTCCTTTAAAAAAACTTATGTGATTTGTGCTACATGTGATTTTTACCTTCGAGTTAGTAGTTACCATCACTTAAAATTGGAGCATTTTTTCAAAGTAAAACAACTACAATGTTCGAAGTACTACATTTCAAATATGAGCATACTAATAAATTAAGCACGATTCACGTGTTCATATCGCAAATTTCACATACAACACAAAATAGTATCAATAAAAGAGTTCCCACAAATCAATATTTTAGAAAATATAAATTAGTATATTAAACAACTAAACTTTGAGGGTTTCGTTATTAGGATAAATTATATCAATTTCTTAATCTTCTATATTCAAACAACATTCCAGAGTTTTACAAGTACCTACAAAAAATGGAGACAAAGTATCATTATGTTAACATAAATTCACAAAGATACATAGTAAAAAAGTAAGAAAAATAATTTCTCAAAACACGAGCCATTAATTTTTGAAATTAAACAACAATCAAGTTTGTCAAAATTAATTATTTTTTCAATTGATTACTCGCGTTTGCCAAAGTCGATCCCTAAGACGGTCAACTATGGCAAACTCTAATGGAATCGATTTAACCTAGCACAACTCGTTTCTTCTTTTTCTCCTCTCCTTCTCCTTCATCCTCCGCTACCTTCGCCTGTATGTTCTGTTGCGCTTTTCCTCAGCCTCCGAGCCTCATTTCCATCGATAATTTGCGAGTTCTGTCATCGATAATGTTTGGTTTTGAATCTTTATCGTTTAGTTTCACGTTGAATGTATCTTAATTCGTGAATTCCTATTCGATATAAAGTGGCGTAGACAGCATGTGTGGTCCAACCGTCCTGAAAGAAAGTCATCTATCAACTCAACTGCGCCAGTTATGCAGACATGTCTTTCAGATATGATGCATGCGTTATTTCCTCGAATAACATATCTATCCAAATGCTCTAAGAACCAGGTGTACGACTCTATACTCTCCTCGTCAACAAACACATATGCAAGCGGGATAACATGACCACCACCATCTCTACAAACTGCAATCAACAGCTTATGGTCATAGCTAGTAAGATTATATGTTAAAAGCATTGAAAGAAGTTTGAATAAAACAGAACTAATATAAGATGTATTTACCGTGCGTAAAGATGAGTGACATCTATAGAAATAACTAGTACCCAATAATTATATGCTTCTGCACATGGTTTGAAAACCCATAAAATAAACCTAATAAGCTAATCGAGCGGTACATTATCAATGTCGAAACATTGTCATTCTACCGCATTACCAGGATTCTTCTATTGTATGACAGCTAAATGTGTCGTTAACCTCTCTACCGATGACTCCCATGACCCGTGCACTTATTCGAAAGCGTGTTGCACCCCATGCCATGCCTTATCGTAAGTAACATCATACCCATATCTAACTTACATTTGTTTCTAGCATCCGTCACTTTCAAAACTAAATGGAAACACAAAATTTAAAAATGTTAATTATAACAAATACTCATATTATAAAACTTCAAGAAGAATAATTTAAAATTTTTCGGACCTCCTTTACTTTATATGTGGTGTACCATATCACGTTCTTTGAAATTCAATATCATATTGCGATGTCTGGTAGATACATTTCATGCACCATATGAATGTTGCCTAGAACCTTTTGAAAAGTGTCAAACATGGTCCTTCGCATCACATCTTGTACGAATGTGAAATCGACATCCCACCTAACCTTTCAAAAAACACTCAATCGCCCAATAAGTGGATATACTCTCGATGACTTTGAATTGATATTGTTTGTCAATATGGAAATGACAAATATCATATTGAACTTCTGCTTTATATTTGAATCTCATTCCCAACTCCAAGTCTGGATTCATCGTATTATACTATGAGTATAAACGTCTTTGTTGAGCAAATGAAAAATTATCCACAAACACAAGATCTCCCATATGTTATGTACTCGATCGAATATTCAGAGAAACTCCAGTTAAAAGCCGAGCCAATCTGGATGCCTGAAAAACTCTGAGTAAAAGATTCATCTCCCACACTACAATTAACTCGTGAAGGCGGTGGTTTTGGTTCGAATTCAATTTAAGAAGATTGTGCATCTCCAATGTCAACTTCTTCTTCATGAAGATAATCTACATTAAATTTAAAATTAAAACTCATCGATTTGGCAAAAACATACAGTAAACAAATCAGGTTATATGATTTCATCAACTCTTGACTCATCAACAAATCGATAAACGAATATGATTCCAATTGAGAAAATTCACTAATCGGATCCATCTCTGATCGAACAAATAAGTTATATCAATTAATTACTATTAAAATAAGAACTTTAAGCTTTAAAGAAATTAAATGTAGTAACATTATATAATATCCATATTAAATTAAATAATAACATAAATTAATAATTTTTAAACTAAACATAAAATATAAAATATTGAAATTGAATAAAATATCATACTTACCAAATTGAGAATGAAATGAATGAATGAATTTGTGTGGAGTAGAAAATAATTGGTAGAATGGAATTATATTTATAGAAGGGGTGGACAGTCACCTTTGCCAAACTCGAATGCCAATCGAGTTTGTCAAAAGTGACCGTCCAATTGAATCTTTTTTGGCAAACGCAATTGACCGTTTTATTGCAAAATTAATGGCTCGCCCTTGGGAAACCTGAGTCAATGCGTTTTTCAATGCTCGCGTTTCTCAAATGCGAATCACCATATAAAACATGTTGGATTCAAAATCCACCTCATTTTACACAATACCCCAATTTGTATGTATCTCCACTATTTCAAACTCAAATTTATTATCATATTTTTTTAAAATATAATTCAATGAATATAATTTATATCATAGTTTTAAAACTACACTTGCCATTCAAATTAGAGTCCATGGTTGTGGAAGGTCATATTGACTAATACTGTAATTTTGTCCTAATTAAGTTTATCTTTGAAAAATAAAAATTCGAAATGGTATAGCTTGTACATGAGATATGGGAAGATAAGAACTTTATAATACCGATGTTGATGTGCTTTAGGCTACGTCCAACGCTGGGCGCCCTATTTCAGCAAAATGAATGATTGGACAATATTGTAAAATTCAATGTCAGTATTTTGTTTGCCTATGTGTCTCTCCTTAGGATAGATATTATCATCTCTCTTTGCTCTCAAATTAGATCGTAAAACTTAACATTTTTTTCGTCTCATTCTACGCAATTTCTTACTTCGACCTGACTCTGACGATATCTTATTCCTTCATTTTTCAGTTTCTTTTAAGATTGTTTACAGATTATACTTGATTATGTTCTATATACTTGTTTCATTGCTCGTACTCATCCTAGTGGTTATAATAATTATGACTATGTCGACAAAACCTTAGAAGTTTATCATTCGAAGTTTGGAAAATCATTTACTTATTTAAAAGTCTAGAAGGTATTGCGGGATCAACGAAGTGGTGGACGATATACATATTTCTAAATATGTCGTTTCTTTATTGTTTATATTGTTTAACATGACATCATTAGTTACCTTCATACATGTAATTGATAGTGCGATTTCAAAATCCATAAGGGGAATTCAAATGATAAATGATTTGGAAATTGAATCATCCATACAATCATCACATATGCTTTCTGAAACTGAATCTAACCAACATGATAGCAGTGTTCCATTGGAAGAGATAAATCCAAGCGGCAACGAAATACGGGAAGTACATGTACTGCAATATCCAACGAAAAGAATGAAATGCTAGTGTCAAATGAAAAAATGTTAGTAGAACATTCTACCTGATTGATTAGACAAAATGAGTTATTTGCTCAACACAATATAATTTCTTCCGCTCGTGAAATGAAGAAATTAGTTGAAATAGATACGAACAAGCTAAATGAGATACAAATGAGAGTCTACAATGAAGTATTCACTCGAGTTGTCTCAAATTGGAACAACTTTTCCTACTCCTCAACCGATCAACCTACCATAAACTTGAGTGACGATGATCATTGACATCTCATTTTATTTTAGATTGTTACAGGATTATTTCTTTATATTTTGGATAAGTTCAATGAATGATATTTTGTTATGTTTAATTTTATTTATTTATTAGTTTTTATATAGGCAATTGATAAATTAAATGAAACTTTAAATTTGGATAAGATTTTTAGGTAACATTTTACTTCTTATCTACTATCAACTACTTTCAATTATAACTCTACCTAATTATCCAACCACCGCTTGCATCAACTAGACACCTACCATTTTGTATAAGGTTNATGTGGTTTCTTTAGATAGTAAATTAGGGGATTTGTCTGGGAGTTATAATGCTAGTTTAGGGTTTACTGGAGGTGTAAAGACTGAAGGATCAGTTTTAAGCACAGATAAATCATATTTTAATGGGGATGGAGGCGTTGTTAGTACCAATCCTTCATTTGGCATAGGCTTGAATAATGGGCAATCTATTTTCGATTCTAGAACGAATTCGAATTGCTCACTCCGGGATTCTCTCTCAAAGGAGGGTGATTTTCAGTCTTCCTTGAATGCAGATAGCTCAAGTTTGGGTGTGGGAAAGTTTACAACTTCTTGTTTCGGAGAATTTAAGGTGGGCTCAGCTGCAATCCAAAACTTACGAAGAAAGGGTCTTGTTAATGGTTCGAGGAAAGCAGGATTGCTAACGGAATTAAATGAAGCTGAATCTTTCTCTTTTTCAGATTCTCATCCTCATTTGGTCACTGGTGAGTATGAAGAGGTTAATACTGCTAATTTTAAATTTGGAAGCACTGAGAATTTGAAAATGATGAAGGAGAATGGATTTGCAAATAATACGCATAAAGTTAGTTATCCTACGTTTCGATTCCCAGCTGACAAAAACCATGTAGATTTTATCTTTGGTTTCTCTGGTAATGATAGTGAACTCAAGTCCCATAAGGAAACTGGAACTGAGTCTGAGAGTATTTCTGAAAATTTTGATTTTGCTTTTGGACTGTGTAAGAGTGAGCAGGCTGACAAGGAGTTTGATAGGAATAATAAGGATGCTAATGATTCTTCGTCTTGTAATCATCGTAATGCTTCAGATATTGGGTCGAATCTTCAAAATGCTGATGATTCTGGTTCTACTTGCGAAGAAGCCACTTTATTTAGTGCAACTGCCCAGTTGAGGAAACTAAGTGTTGAGGATTCTGGTGTACATTATAACATAACTGAAAATTGCCAAGGAAATTCATCAGTTAACACGAGTGAATTTTTTGTGTTTGGAAGCAACGAGAAAAAATCCGGTGTATTGAAGGAAGATCATCCAAAAAAAATGACTGAGAAGACTCCTGATTTGTGTACACTTCCACACCACAACAGTGGCTCTTCATCCTTTTTCTCATCTGTTGATACTGAAAGTGATTTAAATGGTGTTTCAAAGATGATGAAAAATGAAAAAAACCGCAACAGTGTTACAAGCCATGGGGCTACAATGGACTCTTCAGATTCATGGGCTACTTCACAAAATATGAAGCTTCAACTTCCATTCAACATTTTATTCTTTGCTCCAGGTGAGAACTTGAATACTCCAAATTTGAGAAAATCAATCGGTGTTCAAAGAGGGAAAAAGAGAAATGGAAAGCTAAGACCAAGAATATCACAGTTGCCCAAAAATCAATTGCCCGTAATAGTTGATCCTGAGAACTATGATAGTCAATTGCCCGTCATAGTTGATCCTGACAACAATGATAGTCATCTGTGTCCTAGTTCTCCCATGGACATTTCTCCGTATCCAGAGACTGAAATGATTTGTAAAGTAAGTGGGGA
This sequence comes from Utricularia reniformis, assembly GCA_009725065.1. Classification (NCBI taxonomy): domain Eukaryota; kingdom Viridiplantae; phylum Streptophyta; class Magnoliopsida; order Lamiales; family Lentibulariaceae; genus Utricularia; species Utricularia reniformis. The sequence goes on along the minus strand of RWGZ01001331.1, from coordinate 23,361 downwards.
CATTCCTTCACACAGAAAGGAATCTTTGAAGCAGACCGAAGTATCTCATGATATCTGCAACAATTCAAGTTCCACAGCTCCAATTTTTACCCGAAATGGTCTGTCAGCATTAAGGGGGTACAAGAAGTATAAAGCAAAAACAAGACAAAATAATAGAAGCCAGTCTGATAATATTGACAAAGAAAATAGTGAGGAGCCTCGGTTAAAGGATATCCAAGATTGTGAACAATGGAGAATAAGGTATGCTTGACTGAAATGAAGTTGCTCTAAATTGATATTAAGATGGGAATCATGGGACATATATTGATAATAATCATGAAATTTATATATTTGAATTTATTTTCTATAGCTTTTTTTGCTTTTTTTTGTAGTGGAAACCAGGCCTATCACGCTGGTGAACTTAATAAAGCAGAGGAAATTTACACACTGGCCATAAATTCTGTCCCGCATGACAACGATCAAGGACTGGAATCGCTTTTACTCTGCTATAGCAATCGTGCTGCTGCTCGAATGTCACTTAGGAGGATGAGGGAAGCCATTGAAGATTGCAAAAAGGCAGAAGAACTAGATCCAAGATTTCTAAAAGCTACATTAAGAGCTGGAAAGTAAGTCTGCTCCCATCTCCTGTGTTTTGGCTCAAGGTCTGACGTATGCTTGACTTCGTTTTGGAGTCCACGAGCTGCTTGACTGCTTCCTGTTATTCTTCTCAATTTGAATTATTTTTTAAGAATAAAATATAAACCAGCTTAAATGTTTTGCAGCTGTTATCTGGTATTGGGTGATACCGAAGCTGCGATCCTGTGTTATGATAAATGCTTGAGTTTAGAAAATGATGTATGCTTGGACAGAAGAATTACTATTGAGGCAGCCGATGGCCTGCAAAAGGCAAAGGTGAGCATCTGTAATGATTTTAACATGTTGATCTCTCAAGTTCATGAATTTGCTGTTATATCGAATCCCTATTCCAACAACATTTAAGGAGGTTCTTGTCATTTTAATATTTTATTATCATTGTTTTATATATTACCATTCAGCTTCATCAAGCCAATTTTGTCCCATAATTTCAATTTAAAAAATACTCTAAATTTAAGATGTTTTCAATCAGGAACCTATGGAAATGAACTTTTTCTATGCAAATCTTCATTAGTTCCTAACATATCTACACTTTTGTTGTTAGTTATTGATGTTACTGTACTTGCCTTGTGGCAGCATCTAATTGGACTTCTTTGTTTCACAGAAAGTTGCCGAGAGCAGTAATCGATTTGTGAAGCTATTAGAAGAAAGAGCCAAAGATGCAGCTAACAGTGCACTTGTCAACATAGAGGAGGCCTTGTCTATAAGCTGTTTCTCAGAGAAACTGCTTAAGAAGAAGGGGGAAGCATTAAGCACTGTATGTTCTGTTATTCGTCACATAAAAAGCCTATCTTCGGAAATTGATTTGTTAATTTTTATAGTTGTGGAGGCATGAAGAAGTGATTCGTCTCTGTGACCAAACACTTGATACCGCAATAATGAACTTCAGTAATTCCAGTCATTTCGGTGATCAGGGTAAATGTTATTGTGCGGAATATTGGAGGTGGATCATGCAGATCAAGGCTTATTATTGCTTGGGGAAATTTAATTCAGCAATTGACTTGATCAAAATGCTCGAAAAAATGCCTGCATCGTGTAGGCTCAAAGACGGTTCTCAAGGATGTTCAGCTACATTGGCTGCTTCCATTAATGAACTGTTATGCTTGAAGGTACGTTAACTTCTTTTCTCTGCTTATATTAATCGTGGCCAATCAACTGTCTTTTTGTTGTTAAGAGGTCTGGAAATGATGCGTTTAAAGCCCGAAAATATATAGAAGCTATAGAAGATTATACTTCGGCTATTTCAAAAAGTTTCGAGTCGCCACCTTTCATAGCAATCTGCTTCTGTAATCGAGCCGCTGCATACCAGTCAACAAATCAGTTTTCTGATGCCATATTAGATTGCAGTCTAGCCATTGTTCTAGATGAAAATTATCAAAAGGTTTGCTACAAATCTTATCAGTATTATTCTTTCTTCATAAAACTGCGCCCCTGAGTTGATTCTGAGTTCATTAATTAAGCTTTTACCGGTGTTGTATTTTCTTCATTTGTAGGCAATTTCCAGGCGTGCTACGTTACACGAACTTATCCGAGATTATAAGCAAGCCGCATCCGATCTTCAAAGATTATGCTCACTACTTGAAACACAATCAGATTGTTCAAAAGATAGCTGCAAGAAGGATCTTATCAAGACACAGGATCGTCTCTCTTCTATCCAAGAGATGTCCAAAATGGAAATTCCTCTAGATTTTTACCGTATATTGTGAGTCGGATTTTTTAAGCCGGTTCCATTCTTACATTACATGTCTCATTCATATTGTGATTCGGGTTTATGAAGCCAGTTCCATTGTTCCATTACATGTTTCATTCATATTGTGAGTTGGGTTTTTGAAGCCGGTTCATTGTTACATTGCATGTCTGATTCATATTGTGAGTCGGGTTTTTTAAGCTGGTTCCATTGTTATATTACATGTCTCATTCATATTGTGAGTCGGGTTCTTGAATCGGGTTCCATTGTTACATTACATCTCTGATCATATTGTGAGTTGGGTTTTTGAAGCCTGTTCCATTTTTACATTACATGTCCGATTCATATTATGAGTCGGGTTTTTGAAGCCGGTTCCATTCGTACATTACATGTCTCATTCATATTGTGATTCGGGTTTCTTAAGTTGGTTCCAATCGTACATTACATGTCTGATTTGAATTCGATAAACATGACTAGTTTCGGGATAACCATTTGTTTTATTTTGTTAACTTCTAGGGGGATTCAACGTTCAGATTCAGAATCCGAGATCAAGAAAGCATATCGAAAAGCAGCACTCAAGCATCATCCCGACAAGGTTACAACATTACATTACATTACTCTTGCTTTCCAAACCCTCATCGTCGTAATTCTCGTTCTCCATACTGTTTTAGGCTCGACAAATCCTGATGCGAAACGACAACAAAGACGACATCAAACTGTGGGAAAACATATTCGAAAAAATTCACAACGAAGCCGACAGATTATTCAAACTCATAGGAGAAGCATATGCTGTACTCTCAGATCCTCATAAGGTAAAAAAGTATGGCAAAAAATCCCGAAATACATACAATGAACGTCGTTTTTGTGCAGCGATCGAAATACGATGAAGACGAGACGCAGAGGTTTCGAGAGAACCGAAATAGTCGATCGTCGGCTGGACGAGAAAGCTGGTCTTCAGGGAGACAAAGTGGTTGTAGTAATGGATCTTCAAAAGGTAGCAATAATAGAAGATATTGGTATTATGATACAAGGCATTCTTACAACTCAACCCCACAAAGGTAATGTCATTTTTTGTCTTAGAATTGCTCAAGAGTGTTAGAATAATTAAAGTTTAGATAATATAAGTTTATCTTTAGGAATTATCGAAATTGCATATTTATTATTATTATTATGTGATTTTACTTATCAAGTGATACCGGTATGCAAGTATAAGTCGTAATCGGTATAACTTATATTAGTACATATGCAACTTTAAAAAAATTATTCTATTTGTACAACTATTTTGGGATACTCTTTTTCCTCTATTTTTTTAAAAAAAAATTTAAAATTATTTTTAAAATAATTGTAAGATATAAACATTTATAATATATTGATATAATAATTTTACCGATAATATTATAATTGTTATATATTAGATGTGCAAAAATGATCGTTTTATTAATTTATAGGTTTTAACCGATTCAATTAAATGATTTTTAATTATGATTTTAATAACCAAAACCGAACTAAATATCTATCAAATTTATTAGCTTTCGGTTACCGATTTAGTATTTACATAAAAAACATGATATATAAAAAAAAATATAAGTGTTCGGACATTGTTATAGGAATGAGATGAAAGTTATTTATAAAATTATTGATATTAAAATTTAAGAATAATGATATAGAGAAAGAGAAACGACTATCACATATAAGGATGTGAATGTCCTTAGGGATTGGTTTGTATGGATAATTTTGCAACATTTGGCAAATAAGATCTCAAAACTAGCAAAAATAGATCTTCGAAATTTGATTTTAATTGAGAATCTTAATTTCCAAAAATAAAAATTTTGAGGGACTGATTCTATTATATTAACTAAATTTTGTTGATTAATTTTGTTAAAAAATTATAAAGTATATGGTTAGATTTTGAGAAAATGGCGACTTGGGTCCCCAAAGTTTGGATAATTTGGCAATTTTAGTCCCCAAAGTTTCGAGTGGCAAAAACAGTACCCAAAGTTTTGATGATTTGGCAATTTTGGTCCCCAAAGTTGCGTATTTTCGCAAAATGCGTCCTCAAAGTTTGCGAATTTTGGCAAAACCGGCCCCCAAATTAATTTTCGTCCGGTGACCTAATTTGCCACAAATTACAACTTTGGGGACCAATTATGCCACACGCACATAACTTTGGGGACTGGTTTTGCCAAAATTCGCAAACTTTGGGGACCGGTTTTGCGTACATGAAACTTTTGGGGTTGGTTTTGCCAAAATTAGAAAGTTTGGGGAACAAAATTGCCAAAAATTTCAAACTTTGGGGACCAAAACTGCCTTCCACCCATTAGATTTTGTTATATATTTTGAGGATATAAAAGTATATCAATTAAATTTACGTGTCACCTGTTAAATAATGATCATACTGCATAAGTCAAAGGTTGGGATTATTTTAATGTTTTTATTAAAAATGTCAATATAACAAAATATAAGAATTTAATTTAATTTTTTAAAAAAATAAAGAACAAAAGTATTTAGTTCGAAATGAATAATTTAGATATTAAAAATGGCGGTACACAAAATGACACGTTGCACGTTTGCGCGATATAATATCCTAGCCGTCCATCTCTCTGCTTTGGCCGCGTATTGCAATATTTGGAACCGACCCCATAACTTTTTGTATTTATATAAGAACTCCATAGAGGACCCCTACCAAGAAGTATATTTTCTTTTTGGTTCATTCTACTTATAAAAAACAAAAACAAATGGATTATTTATATTTTAATATTTATAATTAAAAAAATAGGGACACTTTATACACGAATCTTAATATTTAATTTAAATAATATGTTTTAGGGACAGCGTAATCATGCAGACTACCAACTACACATCATATTACCTAACACTTACCGATTTCCTATTAATTATTCAAATAATTAATAGTATCATTAAAAATTAATAAATAGATAGATAATAGAATATTAAGATTACAAAGTTTGTATAATTTGACAAATTTATTTTTTAATATTTTTTTATTTTGATAAATATCGTCTCCAAAGTTATTTGAAGGTAAAACTAGTCTCAAACATTAGTTTTTATAAAACTAGTCCTTATAATTCGTATTGACAAATATAGTATTGTGTGCAGTAAAATTGATCCTCAAATTTTGAGAATAGTTTTACAATACGAAAATTGAATTTGTAAAATTTGGAAAACCTTAAAAGACTTTTTTGTCAAAAATATCAAATTTAATAAATTACGTATGTCAATTAAAATTTGAGGACCAAATTTAATAAAATTACAAAAGTAAAATGACATTTTCTAGTTAATAAATTGAACTGAATATTGATCCCATTTTTTCCAAAATAATTTATTTTTAAATTTAATTTTTTAAAAATTTAATAATGATTTAACAATAATTTAATGATCTTATAAGAATTAATGAACTGTCCGCATTTTAAAATATCTGTTTGATATTTGATTTTATTTACATTTCAGTGTTGGATTTTGATTCGGTAATAATTTGATATTCGATAATTTACATAATATTGAATTTAACATTTTTTAAATTTAAAATAATATTTTTTGTATATTTTTATTTTATTTAAGGTTTGGTATATATTGAAATGGAGACAAAAAAATTTAATTCAATAGCAATGATTATGATTTAATAGGCTTTCACTTTATATATTCAATTCAATTTTATTATGTATTTATCGAATGGACACTACTAAATATAAAGATGTCGTGTATAACTCGAGAAATAGTCCATATTTTCTTATAAATAGTAGTCAAACTTAAGTACGGACACGTGGGTTTTTTAAATTTTTAACGTATTACATAGTATTGGACACGGTACGCGTGTCTAACATCAAAATACGTATTTTATTTATTTTTTAATTATTATTTTTTAATTTTAATTTATAATAAATTTTGTTTGATTTCATTTTTCCGTTCACCTTTGCTCAAGAAATTTGTTTTGGAAATATTTGAATATTTTTTGATAGCAATAATCATATTTTATATCAAAATATAATATTTTTGATATTGTTTTATTAATGAATTTAATTATTAATTTGTATTTTAAATATTTTGTATGGCGTGTTCTATTGAATACTTTACGATGATCGTATCCCCGTTTTCGTTTTGCACGTTTTTAAGTGTCCCATACTCCGTGTCCAAGAGCCTAGATTCAAACATATTATGTATATTTTTATTTTTATTAACATAATTTTTTTAATTTTATCGGTTAAATAAATAATTTAATAATCTATCATTTATATAATATCAAATTTAACATTTTTTTATTAAAATAATATTTTTTGTATTCAATTATATAATTTAGTTATGCTTAAAGTATCCTATATAATTGGTCTCTAAGGGTATTCTTAGATCAAGAGAAACGATCATGAAAGATGAAGGGTGTAAGCAATTAGTTCTTGCAGGGAACACTAAAAGCGGCGGCGGCGGCGGCGGTAGAATCATACCCTCCGGCGGCAACTGTATAATAACATCAACGTGGGTGACGGCGGCAGCAGAGGGATTCAGCAGTAACTCTCTTATATCCCATGATGCGAGTCCCTCCGCCGCTGCCGGTTTCCGAGAGCTTAAAGGAATCCATGGCTGGGGGTTTAGCTCCTTTTTCCGGTCACTGTTTTCGATCCTAAAGTTCCAGTCGTTCCTCCCAACGTGTAGATTTCCTGGTACACCGCTGGAGATGTCTATTACGTCGACGATGCGACGGAAAGTTACCGGAACCCTATTCGGTAGGCGACACGGCCGTGTAAGCTTCGCGATTCAAGATGACCGGAGATTTGAGCCAGTTCTATTGATCGAGCTTGCGATATCTACTGCTGCTCTGGTTAGAGAAATGGCGTCGGGGACGGTGAGAATCGCGCTCGAGTGCGAGAAATCGCCGCCGTCTAGGTCTGAAAATGCTCTTTGGACGATGTATTGCAACGGGAAAAAGTTCGGCTACGCGGTGTCTCGGCCGTCAACTGGGTCCGATTGGCAGTTTCTGAGTACGGTTCAGAGAGTTTCTGTCGGCGCCGGTGTGATTCCAGTGGCTGATGACGGTTTGAAAAAAGGAACGGCGGCGGATTGGGAGTTACTGTACATGAGAGCCCGGTTCGAGAGAGTGGTCGGGAATAGTGACTCGGAGGCTTTCTATATGTTAAACCCGGATGGCAATTGTGGACCCGATTTGAGTATTTTCCTTTTAAGAAGTTGAGTTAATTAATTTAAATAATTACTATGTGTATTATTTAATATTTAGTCTTATTCCTTGAATCTTAATAATGTAAAAGTTATGTCTTGTATCAATAAAAACATACCAAGTTATTATAAATAGCGGTGAGATGAGATAAATGTACTGATCATGATTAAAAAAAATTGCTTTTGAAATAACGGTATAATTTAAATAATTGATAATATGTCATAAAATGATTTTTTTTCCATTATTTTTAAATAATTGTGTATAACTTAAAAATTATATTTCATATTATTTTATGATAAATTCGTTATGTCAAAAACAATATTTTTAAATTATTATATATATTTTTATAATTTAAACATGTAATTGATAAAATATAAGAAGTTATTGATCAAAATTATTTTTTTAAAAAAATTAAATTATAATTTACTAATAATAAAATTGACATTTAGAATGTGCGTTTTGGTGGTCATTGAGTTAAACCAACTGTGAACTCACCATTGTTTTCCGCGGTTGTACGAACGCATTTATTAATTATATTTGGTTAAAATATAATACAACTACAGTACGTTCACGGTACCGAACACTACATTGTTCTTCCAAACAACACCTATAATTAATTATACTGAGTCTCTCAGTGGTATAAAATTGTAAAATATGTTTTTAGCTTACAGTAGTATAAATTTCAAAATCAACATGTTCACTCATTCCTGCGGTAGCATAATTGTTTATTTGACCCTCGAAATTATAATATGATTATGTTTAATTATAACATTATTAGTGGTTTAAATACATTAATAATTTGTATTTGATCCACTATACTTTAAAAAATATAATAAGCGTTATTCAAAACTTTGACAAATCCAAGAATTACATATAAATTGTCAAAATTGCACAAAGAAAAATGAATGAAAAATTATTATTATTTACTCGAGTATCATTCTTAAAAAGTTTAAAACATTTAATGATAAATACACAATTTTTAAGCTTTGATACATGTTTTATACTATTTATCATATTATTTATCACATATTTTATAATATCTGTAAATTAAGATATTGATAGTTTAATTGATATATATCTCAAAAAACAAAGTTGTATTCCATATTCCGACCGAGAAACGGTGCTATTATCAATTTCATCTATCGTGAAAATAGTTTCATCTGTAAAAAAGGTCACGTGCAAAAAACTGATTCAATTCCGATATAAATACTAAAAATCGATCAAAACTAATTCGACCAACTAGAATTTGAAATATTGAGCCAAAATTTTGATATAAAAGACCTAAATTTTAGTAAATGTTTAATAAAATAGTGGAAAAATCAGAATTTTAAGTAATTTACAATAAAATAAATTAAAAAATATTGGATTTTAAATTTATTTTATTATCAAATAATATATTAATATTATAAATATTTTTTTTTTAAAACCGAGTCTACTTGACCAGGTTCGATTAATAGAAGATATTTCCGATTCTCCAACTGAACTGATTTTAAAAACTATGGTTATATCTATGCCTACAAACAAATCGAGTTGAGTTGCAAGAATTAAGTTTGAACTTCATTTTTTTAACCACGAGCTTGAATCGAATCTTGATATTTTTTACTTGTTCGGGAGCAAAAAAAGTTTTATAACTCGAAAAAAATCATTACTCACGACTCTTCAATATAATTGAATAAGTTCATTTTGAACCACAAACTAAAACTCAAGTGGAACCCGAACCGAACCCAAACAAAATTTAATCTATTTCGAGACGAACTCGAACCTTTAAAAATACTCAAGTTCGTTCGATACGTTTGCACCTAGATCAATATTGAGTATATATACTTAACAATAAATCATTCATTCATTCATAGCTTCACTGTGAAATCTTCTTCCCTAATACCTTTGCCAAATAAACAACAAAAGCATAAAAAATCACTTGCACAATCACAACTCACAATAATCTTCCAATGAACTTACCTAAGCATTCCCTTATTGCCCTTCCATTCTCCGATCCGACGCTCGTCTGAGAAAACGACAACAATGCATCATAAACCCGAGCAGAAGGTCGAATTCCACTGTCTTCCATCCAATGCATAACCTGCATCATGTTTCTACATGAAAAAACAACACATTCTGGTAGAATGAAAACCACGAAAGATTCGTTTACCTCAGTGTACTTTCTCCAATTCCCCGAAGCTAAAAGATTTTTCAATAAAACAGTATATGTAGTCGAGCTAATTTCGGTACCGGTTTTGAGTAACTTTAGAAATATCTAGAAAGTTAAAGAAGCTTTACAGTGAAGCTTTCTTTAAGTAAACAAAGTGTTCATAAACTAGCATTTGTATACCTTCATCATAGTTTCAGTCTTTCCAACTTTTCCAAATGTTTGAAGAATAGTGTTGAGAGTTCCGGTTGAAAGACGAGCTAGAGAAGTCTCGGTCATTTCAACAACTTCATTCAATGATTTCCAATCTCTTAAGCTAAAAAACAATCATAAAATTACGGAAAACATGATTTACGTATGCCATAAAGTCGTAATTCAATTATTCGGAACGCAGATGCACCATTGATGTCCATAAGAGAAAATGGTGTGTGTTTGGTCCCCAAAGTGGTGATTTTGGCAAATTTGGTCCTTAAACTTTTATTAGGTATTTGTAGTCCCCATACTTTGATAGTTTTGGCAAAAATGGTCCGTATGGTTTCCAAAATATAGCAAATTTGATCTCCATATGGCAAAATTAGTTCCCAAAATTTGAGGACCAATTTCGCAATATACATTAAACTTTGAGAATTACATTTGTCAATATTACAAAATATGAGGACTAGTTTTGCGAAAAAAACAAAGTTTGAGGATAAGTTTTGCCTCCAAAAAACAAAGTTTGGGGACTAGTTTTGCTAAAATAAAAAAAGTTTCAAGATCAAATTTGTCATTCGCCAATTACTTAATTTAAGAAGCAAAACTTACATGCTACATGCTGAAATGATTTCGCAGAGCACGGCATCGTTGAATTGGATTTTTTTTTCTCTCATGTACTCTGCAAGAAGAATGACTTTTCCGGGCTGACATCCTCGGTTTAAACTTTTCATAAGAGATGAAAAAGCTATAGAATCTGGTTGAACATCACTTGTCTCCATTTCTTTAAATACTTCAAAAGCCTTCTTCCAGTCATCTAAATATCTCCTGTAAGCTCGATACGTTGTCGCAATTAAAATTATGTAAAATCGAACTTACCAGCTGAACCATAAGCTTGTAGCAAAGCAGTGTAAGCAATGACATCTGGATTAAAACCATCCAATTTCATAAGTTTGAACATCGATTCAGCTTCAGCAATTTGGCCCTGAACAACATGAAAATGAGACGAGTATACGAGTGAAATTACACAAGTGATCATTACATTAAATTATAAATACTTCTTGCCTGGTGACTATATACACAGATTGCTGAAGAATAAACTTCTTTTGACATGGGAATCTTTAAACTCTTCATTTCAGCAAGAAAATCTACTGCTAAGCTGTACTTTGATGCCTTGCAACAACCACTTATCAGAATATTATAAGTAACAGAATCAGGTTTAATTTTCTTAAGCTTCATACGTTGATATAAAGATAATGCTCTTTCATATTCTCCGATGTTCATATAACTTCCGATAGCAGAATTGAAAGCAACAGTATTAAATTCTATACGTCGCATTTCAGCAGCTCTCAGTAAAGTTTCGAACTTAACTTTCTGATGGCATCGACCACATGCTGCAAATAATGAACTAAATGAAACAATATTTGGCTGCAAACCTTCTTGCTCCATTTCATGTATTAATTCAACAGCTTCGGTGAGAAAACCGTTAGATCCATATGCATCGATGAGAGCATTGTATGTCACTAAATTTGGTTTACAATTGTTTCTCTTCATCATATCGAAAACTCCCTTGGCTTTATGTGGTTGCTGTGATCTTCCAAAAGCATTGAGTAAAGAAGTATATGAAACAACGTTTGGGCGAATTCCCTTCGTCCGCATCTCATTGAAAACCGATAAGGCTGATTCGTTGAGACCAAGAGAGGCATAAGCACCAAGGAGTGCATTGTATGTAACAATATTAGGCTTCACACCCTGTGCAATTAATGTATCGAAAATGGCACGGCAATTTTCAACTTCTCCACAAATGGAATACATATGCATGATACTAGTATAAGTCACAATATCAGGACGACAATCTGACCTTTTATCTCTCATTTTATTGAACACATTCATTGCTTCTTCGTATTTTCCAAGCTTGACGAAGCAATGTAGCACAATGTTATAGGTAGTTGTATCTGGACGAATATTGGTACGCTGCATCAGCTCAAAATACGAGAGTGCTTTTGTATACTCCGATCCTGATTTGTAGGCTGAAAGAATGATGTTGTGAGTTACCAGATCTGGCCCAACTCCATTATCAGTCATCTTCTTACAAATTTTCAGAGCCTCCCTCCAATTGCCTTTTGATCCACAAGCATTAATTAAATTGTTATAAGTTGATCTACTAGGAGGAATCTGCAGCACATGAACAAATATACAGGTTTCACTTCAGGCAGTATAAAATGCACCGAAACAAATAAGGTGGCATAACCCTAATGAACTAGTTTGAGCTTCATGTTTCGACACACATGAGTTCTTTATTAACCGAAAATACGGGGCATTCAAGTAAATAATCTGATTGCATAAAAATGACGTCGTTCACTTCATAGACACCTAGAAGAAAATAACAAAACAATGTATAAAATCCAAAATTCATGTCATGGAAGAATTTAATACTCACAGCTGCACGGAGCATGTCGTCCATTATGTTCACTCCCCAACGCCATTGACCAGCCCGACCATGAGCATTTATTAGAGCATTATAGGTTTCAACATTAGGCTTGCACCTGGAACACACACAATGTAAAATCATGAAAGAAAGAATGATAATCGATGTTCTTGATATATATGGAAAGAAGAATTTATGCATAATAATTTCTCCAACTCAGCTTTGAATATAGAGATCTACAATTCCTCACAACGATAAGAGAATTTCTTCTGTTTAATCATATCATTGAAGATAAAGTAACTAAAGAAATTTAACATCGACGTACCTCGATCTTTGCATCTCGGAAAATAATCCACGAGCCTGATCAACCCAATTATGTCTAGCGTGTAAACTTATCATCATATTGTAAATGTCACTTCTTGCAGAATAGTTTGTTTGATTCTTCATCCAATTGAAAACTTGAATGCTATGTTCTATATATCCCATTTTGGTTATTTCCTGCAAATCAATAGAGTTGGCGCTTAATCTTCTACACCTCAGCAATAAAATAAAAGAGGATACACAGTAAATATATAACAACGACCTTCAAGTACTAATACTCCATGAAAAAAAAGGCTTCTGCGAGTTTTCTCATAAGAAAATAAGTTCAATTACATTCACAGGATAAATACCTTAATAAGAATTGGGAAGTTCTTCCTTGAAAAACGTCCGGCCCACAGGTTGAGTACACCGTCAATGTCCTCCCAATGATTAAGCTCAATTATCCTCTCTACTACCTCGGAAACAGTCCAGTCTCGCTGGAAACCATCTCCCTCGATCCTCAAACGGTTCCTTGTCGGTAATTCAGACTTCATGATACCTGGAATTACAGTGGACAATTTATGAGTCCCAGCATCGTAGTCTACTCGGGCAACTTTTGTCTTTTTGAATGAATCTGGATTCGCGGGCTTTGAACATTGGATTCTCGCCGAACATCCATCGGAAATTCGCCGTTCCGATGAATGCCCGGTGAGATAGAGGCCCTGATGCACGGTCGCCATACTCGCCATTAAGAAAAATACTAAGATACCCAGTGACTCCAATTACTACAATCGATTTACTCATGAATTCTCTATGTTTGATTGGACGGTGCCGATTTTGGGAGGGATAATCGACCACTATAGCTTCTGATGAATCCGTGAGTCCGATTAATTATTGTTATTTGTTTTATGAGTGGTGTTTATATAATTATTTAAATATTGTTAAAAGGAAACTCTTATAGTTTTAAAATTGTATACGAAACACCTAAAGTTTACATAATATGTGTCTTTGATCCTCTAACTTTTTAAATTTGTAAACATCATACCCTCGAAGTTTAAAAATTATATGATTGACCCCCAAAGTATCAAAACCGTTTAAATTTGACCCTTACGTCCGGTATTTTTTTAAGTTTTTTCGCAATTGACCTTGTTCTTTCCACATGTTGAAATTAACCGATTTTGTTTGCTGATTTGATATTTAGCCTCCGAATATAACATCTGCTTGCTAAAAGACTAATTTGTCTTACAATGTTTGTTATTATATTTCATGGTAATTTTATTTCGTATATAAACTCGAAAAAATACCGGACATAAGGGTCAAATATAAACGATTTTGGAACTTTGGGGGCCAACCATGCAATTTTTAAACTTTGAGGATATGTTGTTTACAAATTTAAAAAGTTTAAGGGTCAACCACACACATTATATAAACTTTGGATGTTTCATACGTAATTTTGAAACTATAAGTACATCGCCTTTACACTATTTCAAATATTGATGGTATTCCTTACAATTTTCTCTTTGTTTTATATAGATGATGTGTTCCCAATTCCCATGGCGTTTTAATCTAATAGACCTACTTGTGGATTTTCAGTGTAAGCCGTAAGGGACCTGGATAAAACTAAATCCTATTGTAAAATTAATTGGAGAACAAATTGTAATTATAGATTTATAATTTATGTAATTCTCAATAAATTTTAATATTTATTTATCTATTTTTTGTTTAATATTATTTTATTTAAAAATTCTATATAAATTCAAAATTTGATTCTTATAATATTATCGAGTGTAATCAAACCGAGTCGATCAAACAAATACATATGTCATAAATTACAAATGTTATATAGAATTATGGTATAGAATCATTAAAATCAAAATTATTCTCATTTATATATTACTCACAATATTATATATAAAGAATAAATAAAATGATTGAGTGACAAAATATTTCAAAAAACATTGAGAAAATGGCTAGTTTTGTCCCCATTATTTGATGATTTTGATAAATTTTATTCTCAAACTTTTATTTGACATTTATAGTCTCCATAATTTGATATTTTTGACAAATTTGGTCCCCATGTGATAAAATTAGTCCCCAAAATTTGAGGATCAATTTCGCCACATATATGAAATTTTGATAACTAGATTTGCCAAAAGCTACAAAATATGAAGACTAATTATGCAAAAAATACAAAGGTTGGAGACTTGTTTTGCTTCCACAAAACTTTGAGAACTAAATTTGCCAAAATGAAGAAAGTTTAAGGATTAAATTTGCTAAATCATATAAACTTTGGGGACCTTAAATGACATTCGCCCTAAAACATTATTTAGTTATTTTATTCAATATATTTATTGTTTTGTAATTCTAATTTAAATATTTTATGTTTTATCAATTCTATTTTAAAAGTATAATGTGTTTGATAAATTGGTCTAAAAAATAAAATTTATAAAATTGGTTCAAAAAATATTAATTCAATTATTTTCAACCTAATTCTCATTACACCTATATCTAATTTATTTTATGGTGAGTAATACTTTAATTACATAAAACACTATATGTAGAAACGATTTACCAATGTTTTAACTAGTATTGACTAGTACATCAAACGAGTCTAGTGCATCCGTATATCGAATATGTACCGAAATAATAAAATAAATTTAATTAATATAGATAAAATACACAATTTTTCGACAAATTATCAATTTATATTATTTTTATTTTGAAAAAATCCGAATAAAAAAATGCAACAAATTTCATATATTTTTTGGGTGACGTTTGTTTACGACCTTCCAAATTTATGGGATGTACAAATGACATGTCATCAAAGTTACGAAATTACAAATATGATATATTATTTGAGTAAAAATATGTATTTGTAGCTAAGGATGACAATTTGAGCTATCCACCCCCGCTACCCGCAGAATAATCGAATTGTTTGAGATGTATTTGGATAATTAAACAGTTATGGATGTATGACGGATTGTAAAATTACTTACCCGCTTTAAACGGGACGAGTAGTGCTTTTACAAATATCCACCAAGCTACGGGGCGGGGGTGTACTTTTACAAATATCCGCCAAGCTACTCGTATGGTTATATGTATACAAAATTAATTACTTATTTATATTTAATTATACATTTGAAAAATCATTGAATATTATATAATTTTCATTAATGATATGCATGTTTTTGTTAAACTCGTATTTTATCAAGTTTGAGAGGGTTAATTTCTTATTTTTATAATATATTAATATTTCAAAAAATATATAGTTTTTTTATATAAAAATTTTGATTCGTAAAACTTCTTTAATATGATATTGATATTTTTTATTTGTCTCGTTAAAGATATTAAAGATTATGATTATAAAATAATTAATTTATGTTTTATATAAAGTATATTTAACTATTATGATATTTTTTTAGATTAATAAATTATAAAAAAATTTATAAACCAACAGTTAACGGTTAACTATTGGTTTTATCGGGGCATATAGTGGGCGGGGTATGAAGCAGATATGGCGGTGCGGGGAACGGGTAGACGGTATACTAAACGGGACGGGTAGCGGTTAGTGGTGTAATCGCCTCATATCCGCCCCGTTGCTATCCTTATTTGTAGCTCTCAAACTTCAACTAAATGTACGTAAGATACCTCAAGTTACCAATACTGTTTATCATTGACCTTCTAACGGCGACGTTTGTTTTATATTTTTAAGCACAATTCTCAAACTTTAAGGATCAATTTTGTATAATTTTGTTTTATTATCGTATTTTGTAAACTTTGATAGTTAATAAAGTTAACAGCAAACACACTTGACAATTTAATGGAAAACTGAGTGCTATAATGTAAGCGGTAAAAAACAATGAGTAATGATAATTTTATGTATTATTCTTTCAATTCCGAAAATTGGGTGTATAACATTTACATATTTCGTAAGTTGGAGTTAATTATTTAATTTCTCATTTTTTTCATAATTACATGCCGGTCTTTATTTAAATATTGACGAAAATCCGAAATTTATTTTAAAATAAAAAATTAAGAAGTGCGAATTTATTATTTATTGTAGTTTTGTGGTAAAAGAGGTTCCGGGAAATGCGAACCCAAGAATGCATAAGAATTTTTAAGCTTATCCTCAGTCTCCATTCTCCAGTACCCTGAAATCTACGGTAGCCAATCAGAGCTCAAGAAACAGAGTCCCAAGATAAGCACACTCTCTCAAGTAACAAGAAAACTCAGCCTCAGAATGCTCATTACCCATTTCGACACGTGTCCCTCTTCTTCTCCACTAACTCACCACCTTGTCCGAAAATTATAAACTTCAACACTTCACATTCTTCATTTCTGCTTCGTTCGAGTCTAAGCTGCTGAAGCAGCACAAAATTCACTTCATTTTTCTCGCTGATTCTTCGTTTTAGTACCGTGAAACCGGGTTTCCGGTTGCGGGTTCGGTAATGGCTTCTTTGATTTCATCACCATTTGCTCTATCAAACCCAAAAATCGAGCAAATTTCATCGATTTCTCAAAAGCATTACTTTCTCCATTCATTTCTTCCAAAGAAATTAGTCGGAACCACAAAACCATCATTTCATCACTTCAAATGCGCTGCAATCGGCAACGGATTATTCACTCAGACAACTCAAGAAGTTCGTAGAATATTACCAGACAAATCAAAGGGTCTCCCGAATGTTAAAATTGTATACGTTGTCTTAGAAGCACAGTATCAATCTTCACTTACAGAAGCAGTTCAAACCCTCAACAAAAAAGGTGAATTCGCATCATTTGAAGTTGTGGGTTATTTAGTTGAAGAGCTTAGAGATGAAAATACTTACAGAACATTCTGTAAAGATCTCGAAGATGCTAATATCTTTATAGGGTCACTCATTTTTGTTGAAGAATTAGCACTTAAAGTGAAGCAAGCCGTAGAGAAAGAACGTGATAGGCTTAACGCAGTTTTGGTGTTCCCATCAATGCCTGAAGTTATGAGGCTGAACAAATTGGGATCTTTTAGTATGTCTCAGCTAGGGCAATCAAAAAGCCCCTTTTTTCAGCTATTCAAGAAGAACAAATCATCTGCTGGCTTTGCTGATAGTATGTTAAAGCTTGTAAGAACTTTACCAAAAGTATTGAAGTATTTACCAAGTGATAAAGCTCAAGATGCAAGAATGTATATACTTAGCTTACAATTTTGGCTCGGGGGATCACCCGATAATCTTACGAACTTCTTGAAGATGGTTTCGGGAACGTACATTCCTTCGTTGAAATCGATCGATGTTCCGTATTCAGATCCGGTTCTTTATTTAGATACAGGAATATGGCATCCTTTAGCTCCATGTATGTATGATGATGTCAAAGAGTATTTAAACTGGTATGCAATTAGAAGGGATACAAATCAACAGCTCAAAAGTCGGGATTCTCCGGTTATTGGGCTTGTTCTACAACGGAGTCATATAGTAACTGGTGACGAGAGTCATTACGTTGCTGTGATCATGGAGCTTGAAGCTAGAGGAGCTAAAGTTATACCAATTTTTGCTGGTGGACTTGATTTTTCAGGGCCAGTTGAGAAGTTTTTTATCGATCCCGTAACTAAGAAACCGATGGTGAACTCGATTGTATCACTTACGGGTTTTGCTCTCGTCGGAGGACCGGCAAGACAGGATCATCCGAGAGCTGTCGAGGCTTTGATGAAGCTTGATGTTCCTTATATTGTTGCATTGCCTTTAGTGTTCCAAACAACAGAAGGGTGGCTTAATAGCACTTTGGGGCTTCACCCTATTCAGGTTGCTTTACAAGTTGCACTCCCGGAGCTCGACGGAGGCATGGAACCAATCGTTTTTTCCGGCCGGGATCCGAGAACAGGTTAAATTTCAGTTACCCTTTTGCTGTTTTGTTTCACTGCAATCTTTTTCAGCATTCAATGACGATAAATTCGATATAAAACAACACAGGTAAATCACATGCTCTTCACAAAAGAGTGGAACAACTCTGCACAAGAGCAATTAAATGGGCTGATCTCAAGAGAAAGACAAAGGTTTGATTTGTCACTTGTTTTTGCAAGTAAAAAGATGAGGTTTTAACAATATAAACGTTTTTCAGGACAAGAAGAAGCTAGCAATCACTGTATTCAGTTTCCCTCCAGACAAAGGCAATGTAGGAACAGCTGCTTACCTTAACGTATTTGCCTCCATTTATTCTGTTCTTAAAAGTCTCAAAAGTGACGGGTACAACGTCGAGGGCCTTCCGGAATCTGCAGAAGCATTAATCGAAGACGTAATTCATGACAAAGAAGCTCAATTTAACAGTCCAAATCTGAACATTGCATACAAAATGGGAGTTAAAGAGTACCAAAATTTAACTCCTTATGCTTCTGCTCTTGAAGAGAACTGGGGTAAGCCACCTGGTAACTTGAATTCAGATGGAGAATATCTACTTGTTTACGGTAAGCAATACGGTAACATATTCATCGGAGTTCAACCAACATTCGGATACGAAGGTGATCCGATGCGGCTTCTGTTTTCGAAATCCGCTAGTCCACATCATGGCTTTGCAGCTTACTATTCTTTTGTCGAAAAAATCTTCAATGCTGATGCGGTACTCCATTTCGGTACACATGGTTCTCTCGAGTTCATGCCCGGTAAACAAGTTGGTATGAGTGATGCTTGCTTTCCCGATAGTCTCATCGGAAATATCCCGAATGTATACTATTACGCAGCTAACAATCCATCCGAAGCCACCGTTGCGAAGCGTCGTAGTTATGCGAATACCATTAGCTACTTGACTCCTCCTGCAGAGAATGCTGGTTTGTATAAAGGACTTAAGCAGTTAAGTGAGCTCGTTTCTTCGTACCAGTCACTTAAAGACACGGGACGAGGCCCTCAAATTGTGAACTCGATAATAAGCACAGCCCGGCAATGTAATCTCGATAAGGATGTCGATTTTCCGAATGAAGGAGATGAAATATCAGCTAAAGAGAGAGATCTTGTAGTTGGGAAGGTGTATTCTAAGCTTATGGAGATTGAATCCAGGCTACTTCCTTGTGGACTTCATGTAATCGGAGAGCCTCCGTCAGCACTCGAAGCAATCGCAACTCTTGTTAATATAGCTGCGTTGGATCGTCCCGAAGAAGGGATTTCATCACTTCCTGGTATATTAGCTGAAACAGAAGGAAGAAAGATTGAAGAAGTTTATAGAGGAAGTGATAAAGGAATTCTACGAGATGTCGAGCTTCTTCGACAGATAACCGAAGCATCACGAGGGGCAGTCACTGCATTTGTTGAACAAAACAGTAATAAGAAAGGCCAAGTTGTTGATGTTACTGATAAGTTGTCCAAATTCATGGGATTCGGAATAAACGAACCGTGGATTCAGTATCTTTCGAATACGAAGTTTTATCGAGCTGATAGAGGGAAACTTAGGGTTTTGTTCGAGTTTTTAGGAGAATGTTTGAAGCTAGTTGTGGCTGATAATGAACTTGGAAGTTTAAAACAAGCACTTGAAGGGAAATACGTCGAGCCAGGACCCGGTGGAGATCCGATTCGGAACCCGA
This sequence comes from Utricularia reniformis, assembly GCA_009725065.1. Taxonomy (NCBI): domain Eukaryota; kingdom Viridiplantae; phylum Streptophyta; class Magnoliopsida; order Lamiales; family Lentibulariaceae; genus Utricularia; species Utricularia reniformis. The sequence goes on along the minus strand of RWGZ01001331.1, from coordinate 3,253 downwards.
AAGTTTTACCAACGGGTAAGAATATTCATGCATTGGATCCGCAGTCGATTCCCACTACAGCAGCAATGCAAAGTGCAAAGATTGTTGTTGAAAGGTTACTCGAGAGACAGAAATCAGACAATGGAGGAAAGTATCCCGAGACAGTTGCTCTTGTTCTATGGGGAACGGATAATATTAAGACATATGGAGAATCATTAGCTCAAGTTCTGTGGATGATCGGAGTTATGCCGGTTTCAGATACCTTCGGACGTGTAAACCGTGTCGAAATCGTGAGTCTCGAAGAGCTCGGAAGGCCGAGAATCGATGTGGTTGTTAATTGCTCAGGTGTTTTTAGAGACCTTTTCATTAACCAAATGAATCTTCTCGATCGAGCTGTGAAAATGGTTGCGGAGTTAGACGAACCCGAAGAACAAAATTTTGTGAGAAAGCATGCCTTAGAGCAAGCTAAAACGTTAGGTGTTGAAGTTCGTGATGCTGCAACGAGAATATTTTCAAATGCTTCTGGTTCATACTCATCAAATATTAATCTTGCTGTGGAGAATTCGTCATGGAATGATGAAAAACAACTTCAAGACATGTACTTGAGTCGTAAATCGTTTGCTTTCGACTCCGATGCTCCCGGTGCAGGTATTGTTAAATTTCTAGAGTTGAGTTAATATACGTGAAGAGTTTGCTTAGATATAACGTATAAATGGGAGGAGACCACATCGTAAAAGACTTGAACAAGTCATTTACTATGGTCCATATTCTCTCTTATAAATCAATCCATATCATTTTCAATTTCCGATTTGTGACATATTTTATTATTTCAACATATCATTCTCAAGTATAACCACCTGATAAGTTGGACTTGATAATTCAAATCAATGGATTACCAACCGATCAATTTCATTAAGCCGCTCCGATACCATGTTAAATTTATAGAGTCAGGTTAATTTACGTGGGGAGTGTGCTCGAATATAGCATATAAATTAGAGGAGATTATACCGTAAAAGACTTGAACAAGTCATGTATTATAGTCCATATTCTCTCTTATAAAGCAATCCATATCATTTTCAATTTTCGATGTGGGACAAACTTTATTATTTCAACACACCCCCTAATCACCTGACAATTCAAATCGGTGGATTACCAACCGATCAACTTCATTAAGCTAGACTAATCCCCGATAAAGTCACTCAAGATTTTCCGAACTCGCTCCGTTACTATGTTAAATTTCTAGAGTCGAGTCAATTTACGTAGGGAGTGTACTCGGATATAACGTATAAAAAGGAATAGACCACACCATAAAAGACTTGAACAAATCATATAATTCACATTGTGAACAAATTTCATTATTTCAATAGGTATGATGGAGAAGAGGAAGATTTTTGAGATGGCTCTAAGCACAGCTGATGCAACTTTCCAAAATCTCGATTCTTCGGAGATTTCCCTAACCGATGTAAGCCATTACTTCGATTCGGATCCAACGAACCTCGTACAAAACCTTCGTAAAGATGGAAAGAAACCAAGTGCTTATATTGCTGATACCACAACAGCTAATGCACAGGTTCGTACATGATCTTACCATAATAGATAACACTATTGTCTTAGAGCTAAAACATTTGTCCGATTCAGGTTCGGACACTCTCCGAAACAGTGCGTCTCGATGCAAGAACGAAGCTTCTAAATCCAAAATGGTACGAAGGGATGCTTTCGAGTGGATACGAGGGTGTTCGAGAGATAGAGAAACGTTTAACGAATACAGTTGGATGGAGTGCAACTTCAGGACAAGTTGATAATTGGGTTTACGAAGAAGCGAACACGACTTTTATCGAAGACGAAGAGATGTTGAATCGGTTAATGAGTAAGAATCCTAATTCATTTAGGAAATTGGTTCAGACATTTTTGGAGGCTAATGGACGAGGTTATTGGGAAACATCTGTAGAAAATATAGAGAAGTTAAGACAACTTTACTCTGAAGTTGAAGATAAAATTGAAGGAATTGATCGTTGATTGTTGCTTGTAATAAATTCTTGTTGCTGTAATAAACTGTTTCATGAAAGTAACAATCTTTCTACTGTACAAATCATGTTATAAAAAAGATGAAATTCAGGATAGAAAGACCATTTTTTTAGTTCAAATCATACTATTTATCTTAAAAAAGCTATGTATATCATAAAGACGACTAGTGTTCGAGTTCGAGTTTGATGCATTTTCGATTAAAGACTTGTAAATGTTAGGAATAAAGGTAGAGTGATATTTGAATTGTCTTGTCGGTAGGTATGACCGACCGAGAAGATCAAATACACTTAGTCTGGAAAACTTAGTTTGGTTGGTCGGAACAAGGGGTGCCGAGGGGTTAATGTGATCAATCGATCGAACTATTGTGATGAATCTATTTGATAACGGTCGGATTAGACTGATCGAAAAATTTGAGATTATCGAGTGGAAATATTTTTTCCTTAACCGATCCACGAAATATATGGAAGAAAATACAAAATATCTTGTTGGTTATATATAAAAATATATATTTTATTGATTACATATATGAAGAAGATATATAGATATATTTTGTTACTTACATATATGAAAAATGACATATAAATATATATTATTAGCTTAAGATGTAATAAAAAATATAGAAAAAAAATATTATAGAATATTCGGGATAATATTTTTTATCCAACACTTGTTTTTCTTCTATTTTTCTTTATTTACTTTGAATTCTTATTACATTAATTACATCACAATAGCCCAATCGGGGCTCATAGGATTAAGACAAAATGAAACTAATGAAACATAAATCTCTTGTCCAAATTTCTAGAGATAATGTCTTCCCAGTCTTGTATCCCCATATTGGTGCAATATAAATATATCAAATTTCATTTGTGGGAAATTTAACATAAGATTATTTGTTCTAAATATAAATATAAAAAAAAATTATATTTAGCAGTACACAAAAACACAGAAGGGAAGAAGAAGCTATCGCTGGGGAAGCATCAGCTAAAGAGTATTTGAACTTATGTCTTCACCGTGACTTCTTAACCATCTTCGGGTTCTTGCACATACGAATGCTCGTCGGAGTTATTTCGACGAGCTCGTCTTCCTGTATGTACTCGATGCAATCGTCAAGACTGTAATCCAATGGAGTGTCCAAAATCACTGTACACATCACAAAATCCATTCAAATTCAGATTCAGATTCGAATTTAGATTCAGATTAAATGAAATGAAATACCTGTTTGATCTTTATTAGAGCGGATGTTTGTTGC